>CM076090.1:10080870-10133455 GCA_038088585.1 Chrysina gloriosa | reverse complement strand
TGATCATTGTATGCTTTGATCTTTTTACAATTTCAAACGGGACTTGAGACTATACAATATTTTGTTTTGAAGAATTATAAATAAATGGATTTTTTCGGTATGTTGTATATTACTTCACCAGGCTGAACGGAAAGGGAACAGCTCTCGTATACCTATGATTAAGCATCGTTTTCAGTTTAGTGCAAAGTTCTTGGTAGCGATAAAAATTGTTTTCGATTTTAATGCTTCTGTATATACAAACAATGAACGATACCTCGTGTACGACAACGAGATGACTCCAAATTAACTGCAAATTGTTGGACGTTGCCATTTCGTCTTAAAGTCAACCCGTATTGTTTTCGAAATATTTGGACTAATACATCAAAAAGAGGTTTTCGTAGTTAACTATTTTGTAAATGTGTTTCGCTTTTCCTAGTATCGATTTGAGTATTAATTTTTAATAATGCCGATGTATCATTTTTCAATTAAGAAATGGACTCCAATTCCTGCCTTATAACGTTACCGACTGTCCAGCCATTATGTAAGATGTTAAACAGTTTATTACCTGTAACATTAGACCCAGATGTAACCTAACCCAATTATGATATGAGCTCTTGCAATAAGCAAAGAGGAGTAGTAGTACGTCGGTTACCTTGGCAACCCTCCGCAGACAAAGGAAGAGGTAACTCATCTTTAATAAGGCGATCAATTATGAAACTACGGCAACTTCTGCCGGCTCGACTCCGCTAATAATTATTATATTTTTCTAATTGTGTTTCGAGTTTCCTTTCCGCCCTAACCGATTTTTCTCCGCTCTTTACATCTGTCGGAGATATTGCAGCAGACAACGCTAGACCGAGATCCGACGTTTATCCGATCTCGTTGTCGAACATAATAATTTCTATATTAATACATTTGTACGTTGCTAATTATGTACCATATTTTACAAAAACAATTAAGAATTTATCGACGTCCACCCTATTATTGCTAAGGGGGAAATTGCTATCTGGAAAAAGTAAGATAACAGACCGAAAATAAATTTATTTTAGAGGCAAAAGGAAGCAACGCTGGAGGCTGGAGATCGTTCAGAAGAAAGACCATCAAGCGAGTTAATGTAGCATAAACCGCCGCGGGGTGCTATGATTTTTAATGTTGCATGATTGTAGCCGGTTTCGAGAGTCGAGGGATAATATATCGAAACACCCCCTACGAATTTCATCCCCCATCGCAGTAACGCGATAATTTTTTGCCTTTTTTACAACCGGGGGTGATCATTGCTTCGAGTTCACCGGAATAGAGGAATGTCTAATCACGCGCAGAAATTAGATTTCTTACAAATTTAAATCTAATTCGGTTTTTTATCTTTTGCAGAAAATCGAATTAAACGTTTTTGGTTTTCTTTTTAATTTCGCAGTTATGTTGCTGGAGAAATACAAGGCAAAACCAGAAGAGACAAGATCAGAAATAATATATAGATAGCGAACAACTGAGTATCATGTCAATAGAGACAAGTATAGAATAGGGAGAACTCAGATATACAAAGAATGGAGCCAGACAGGATAGATAGAAGTCAGAGAAATAGGGAACAGAAGAAGAGGTGAACCGAAAAATATTATACTTGAAAGGAGGAGGATAAGAGAGCAGCGAAGAAAAGAGCAGTGGAAAGGAAAGATATTCCCTAAGGAAATCGAATAAGAAGCATGAAAGGTTAAGTAAAATAAGTTTTCTTTATGGTTTGAATGACATTTTATTATTTAATATAGTCTCCTTGAACTTCAATACACTTGTTCCGGTGATCTTCTAATCTATGGATTCCATCCCCGAAGTGAGAATCTGGAAGATTCACACGTTTCCACGGCTGCTATTACCTCCTCTTCGTTCGATGAAAATCGTTTCCCACGCCTGAATTTTTTAATATGTGGGAACAGCCAGAAGTCAGAAGGAGCCAAATATGGCCAGTAGGATGGGTGTTGTAACAATTCATACTTTAATTCACTGATTTTCGCGATGCTTTTTGAGCTGTGTGAGAGGGCGCGCTGTCTTGGTGAAAAGTGTTTTTGTGTTTTCTCACGAATTCTTACGTGCAGCGGGTCCAAAAGGTTACAATAATAATCTGAGTTTATTGTTTTACCAGTTTGGAGGTCCCAGAAAACTGATGCTAACAACTTCTTGGCCGATTTCGGGACCTTAACTCGCTTCGGAGCCGAAGTACTGGGTTCACACCATTCCTTAGCCTCTTCATTTGATTCAGGATCATGGTGGTAGACCCAAGTTTTATCCATGGTGATGAGACGACGTACAAAATCCGTTTTATCCCTTCTAAAACGGTCCAAATGCTGCTAAAAAGTCGCATTCCAATGTGTTTCTGTTAAATTGTTAGCGAATGCGGCGCCTATTGCGCACACAGCTTTCTGAACCCCAAAACTTCACCCAAAATATTGCCTAGGGCTTCTACTTAGTCTCTCTCGGTTAATCGACGATCTTCCAAATCCGTATCCTGTATTTTTGCTACGATTTCTGGTGTTGATGCACTTTGTGAATGTCCCTCACACGAATCGTCCTCAAGACTTCTACGATCACGTTTAAATTCAGCAATCCATCTTTCCACTGTTTTAATTGAAGGCGAAGAGTCCTTAGATACTTTTAACGATCATTCATGAATTTGTTTTGAAGCTACACCTTCCAAAAAAAAATTTTTATCACTGCACGATATTCAATTTTTTCTATTGTAACAGAATAATGTGACACGTCAACTTTGAACAGCTGTAAATATACGAATGAGTTGACAAATCTACATGAAACATCACACGTTTTCATAAAACAATCGCACCACTTTTAGAAAAATCAGACGGCGAACCTAATAGCACCATTTCTTATCGAACGACAAAACTTATTGATCAACCTAGTATGTTGCTGGCGAATCGACAACATATTGCAGTAGAAAACTTTACGAACATCTACACACCATTCTGGCCTGTAACGGTCTCGGGGTAGATCACGCGATACGAATAAACAGCGACGTCATCTATTTTGACGTCGGTAATAAAAATTAGACTTTACCATGTTCACGTTAAGAATGCAGCGTGAAGATTGCAGAGTAACTAACCGAAAGTACCTAAGACGTGTTTTAAAGTCTGAGATGTCGAATGAGTAAATTCAACTAAAAGCCACGCGGTGAAGAAAATTAAGTTGGTAACACTAATGTATTGGTAGTAGTAATTATTTATTGTAGAACAATTGCTACGTGCATCTCTTCCACAGGGGAAGTCCTCAATTGGGCATACATCTCCCGCGGCATGCCTCGACGTTAACCAGACGGATGCTTACTCCGTAACACAATTAACCCAATGCACTGGAGTTTTTTCACCTATCAATTTTCCATTTTTTTGTTTCAGAACTATCAAGTCACGAGATAAACCTCTCAGGCCTTTCTGGTGGGAAGCGACACCATTACCTGGATCCAGGGTATCGATCCAATCATCGCTTTGAGATCCCGACCTCCTTGCCTCGCCCGAAAACGAGCACATCTTCAACCATCATCTGCTGTCATGGTGAATTAATACTTTTCGTTTTCTGGACAACGGAGAAATAATCTAGTGTAGTCTTGGTCACCATGACCATGACTTCAGTTCAACCTTTGCATAACGTTATAGAAACCTGTATTGTTGATGTCCAGGTATCCTTGGTTATTTATCCAGTGGTTATTAGGAATTTTTGTGATGTGAAAGTGTTGAATGTATATGCTACAATGGTTACAATGCTTTTCGATAACCAGGCAAAATTATATTAGTGCCACCCCATATTTTAACGAAAGTAAGTGAAAAAATGATCATATGGCTTGTTAGTACTTATTGTTAGTGCTTCCTCCATTACTACGAATTTCGAAGAGTCTATTGAACATGGAATCTATTGAACTTTGTAGCTGCTGTAGGGAAAAATTATTCCAAGCGTCACGAATAGCATTGTTCTGCGCCGGACTCGATCACATAATTTTTTATTTCGCGCTGATTTTCTATTATTTTTTGCATAATCTTCGCCAAGTTTTAAATAATTTGCAATAACATGGCGTGATCGTCCAATTTGCTTTGCTAGACCTCCGTATTGAAACAGTTCTTGCTTTTAATACTTTTTTCTGATCAATTTCTTCATTACTTAAGTCTTTAGTTCGCCCCATATTGTTAAATGTAATAAGAATTTGAAATACGTAAAAATGTAGAAAAAGTTAACACTTACCTTTCATCAATCACTAAGGAGAGTATTTTAAAATGCTGTAAAGAAACTTCTACCTTCCACACCTAAGTTGTACACTGACCAATAGTGTATATAGTTAAATCTCCCAAAATCCATAATCCCATGACACGAAGTTATATTTTTACATTTCATTACAAACTAAGTAATGTTGATTGTACAGTACAACATCAAGATATAAAGATTGACTAGAAAAACTAAAATTGGATCAAATAGGTGTGAAAGATCTGTTGTGACAGGAAAAGGCGAAGGAACGTAAAGCTGAGCCACGATCAAATATTCAAATATCTAAAAATTCCACGAGTTACTATTCCGTCAGCGTCTTTGCGAGAGCATAAGATGTTTAGCAGATAAATCACAAATGTCATGATTAAAGAGGGATTATATGAGAACAGCAGGAATCGGGTTCAGAAAACGTTTCAATCTTTGAGGAAATTCCAGTAATGCCCCACTTATCGCGGATTTGTCACATATATTTGCGATTTTTTGGTTAAATATATGGGTCGGGTCAGTCTTCATCTTCTGATTTTAAAATTACGGAAGTGCGAGCGAGGACGAATAAATAGGTACTGTGACGATGAGCTAAAATAAGATAGAGCGTGAGGCGTGTAGTTATAGTATCTACAAGCCCCACGCTCTAGTTTATTGGATTTCATTGACACAGCAATACTTCCTGTTCTCGCTTGAAGTCATCAGTAGAATAGAGCGCTAGCTTTTCTTTCAAAATGCAATTCTGTAACTCGTAATTTTTAAGTCGAATTCTCCTTAAATCGAATTAAATGTATACGAGTACTTATCTTTAATTAGATAATCTCCACCACTTTTTTTTTAGGGAAATCAACATATTGTTTATAGGTATAAGTTGTTCAATCTAATTATTTTCTTCGATCCACCTTAAGATCATCACGAGTATAACACAAGAAACGAGTGTGAGATGCAAATTCCGTAGCATCGTTTGCAAACAAGCCAGAGCAGTGTAAATTACTGGGGTTCAAAAATATATCACAAAATGAGGACGCTCTTAGAGCTCTTAGAGAGGAATTTGAAAATCCCAATCCAGAAAGTGAAACAACTTTTGTTGGATAATTGTTTTTATTCCATAGACGAATTGTTGAATTTTGAATAGAGCCTTTAAATTAATTCTTTTTATAGTATTTGATTGCTTGTTAGTATATGTGTTTGTATTTGCATATATATTCATATATTTTTCTTATTTTTTTGACTTTCGTGTAATGTTTTTATTATGTCGAATAAAATTTATTGTTGTTGTTATTATTATTATTATTATTATTATTATTATTATTATTAAAGATGTGGCGGAGATCATCGAATTAAACTTAAATCGAATTACTTTTATGGCACTTATGTTTAAAATACACTCTTTCTAGTCGAATATCATTCGTACGCCGTCATGTTTGCCTACAATTGCGCTTTTACCATAGACACAAATGTTTTCCCAATCAAAAGCATTTTTTATGTAAATATATAGTAACTAAGTTTCTTATCAGTCGATATGTACATATATTGTTTTTTGAATATTCAAAGAACTTATCTTGATTTAGTTTTTTTCCGCAGTTTTTCTTCAAATGAAGGAGAAACAGACACGATTTCTGCGGATCGCGTGACTAAATAAAATATGCAGCCAAGATTGCACTGTTGGCTGTGCTGTTTTACTAAAAGTTCCAATCATTTTATTCTAATTTCGTTCATAACCCCTAAATGTGACATTTTCTAGGAAGTATTAAAGTGCTGCCAATCTATAAGTTATGCAACCAATTTGACAGATGTCACGTGCCTTCTGAACAATCTTAAATTAACTGTATTGCCCTACATCATTCAATCTGCTTAACAGATAATTTTCTAATATTACATAAATTATATTCTCACACTTTCGTGAACTATCTTATTTTAAATCTAGTTCAGACTAACCATTTCTGTAATTATTCATATTGTTTCTTTCGTAATACCTCATAAACATTCATTATATAAAGTTTCTTTAACTCGAACTTTCCCCCATATCTAACAATTCGTAACGGCAAACAATAATTCGGTTTAGACAAGTTCGACTGTACAGAATATAGAATAAAAGAACTTTCCACGTGTGTGCTTTTGGTGTCGACTGTACTCACCCCATGCCGGATGAAATACCAAGACGACGGATTTCAGCGGCGGCGGGGATTCTTATCCCTAATGAAGGGGTCGTATGGATTTAGTGAGACAAAGGAGGAAATTTGGCTAATATACGGGGTGGTGCGCGCGTCCCTATCATTAACGGGGGAGGCGCGATCGGACTCCTTTTTCTCTTTTACATTTGGCCGGAGTTTCCGTTCCAAACGCGCTCGGCGTTAATATTTCACTTTTTCGGTCGGGGGCACAAATATGATCTGTGATGCCCATTTATTGGCAGGGTTAATTGTTTGAAAGCGAGCCATGTTCGCCCGCGGCGGACAATCAATAACGACTATAATGAAATAGGAGACGCGATGGGAGAGTATAACGCGCCAACGTCCAGGGTTCGAAAATTACCCGCTGATCATTCGATCGAAATTGAAGCGTAAATATTTATTTTGTATGCGTTTTAGAGATTACGTGAAATCAGAATGATGGGTATCTCTTTTGTCCTTTAGTTTAATTAAAAATTGATTCATATACTTGATTGATACTATTAAGGACTGTAGGCTTATTAGTGTTAGGTGCACACATATATTAGTCTTGTTTATTTGAAATTTAAATTATTAGTTCCTGTAACATTCAACATTCAGCCCGACAAATATTTCTAACGACGCCTATGAGATAAAATCCGAAATGATAATTTATGTCGCCTAGTTTATTATTTTCACATTAATATCTTCTAGCCGTTATTATTAGAATAAACCTGGCCCTGTCCAATGCATATTATTATTCCTAAGATATCTAATAAATAAAACATCGGTTGTATTTGCATTTACCATTGTTCTTTACGTCGTAAAGACACTTATACTTATCAGCTACGGTATTGAAAGAAGAAAAATCCCTTCGAATTGCAAGATCTAGGATTCTTTGTAGTAATTAGTTACGGGGAATTTTCCTCGGCCATTTTCAAATAAAAACGTGAATTAGCAGTGTATATAGCCCATGTACAGTGGTGAGACAATCCGCGACGGTGTCTTTTAGTAAACAAATTAAAAAGCACTCTTCAACCAAGGTTCTTTCGAAAGAGGAGGAATCGACACATATACTTCAAGTCGTAAGAAATCGAAAATACCCTTTCACTAATGCAGTATTGCCTTCTACTGATATATTGCTGAAAATTTTTGCTTAATGGCTATAACAGTATAAAAATCTTCAAGACAAATTCGTACAATAAAAACAACGAGAAGGGGGAAACAAAGAAGAAAGCAATAGACTAGAAACTTCCAATTACGGCAAACCAAATACAGAAATGGAAACCGATGCTAGAAATAAAAATTTAAAAAGTGTTAAGTTAATCTTATCTCATCTTATCTCAAAAGCAAAACTAAGAGAAGTAGAAACGGGAAAATAAGAGCTTATTTTTACCTCAAATTTCCAAAGTTGCTGCTGCCTTCAAATTAATTAATATATAAAATCTGAATGACTCTCTATGTAATTCAATTACGTACGTTAATGAGCCGTTACCAAGTAACTGTGCAATAGCTTACTAAATAAGCACAGGTTGGATATACCAATAGTCATCATCATCATCATAATTCACATATGCAATTTATGCTCGCTTAGTAAGCTATTGCACACTTACTTGATACTTGCGCACTAACGTACGTAACTTAATTAGATCGTTATATGGGGAGTCATCCGGATTTTTGTATTAAGATTTTGGTTCTTGAAAATAGTGAGTTATGAACGATTTCGAAACCCATGCACAGGCAGTGAAAAAGTAAACTATGAACATAATTTTACAAGCAGGTGCAGATGTAAAACAAGTACTAATTTCTGAATTGCTGAAACAACGTCTTCATTGTCAAATAAACAAGACTGTTTTTCAAATTTTCAAATAGTCGCCGCATGACATTTTACTCTGACGAAAAAGAAGAATTTTATGAGGAATTACAAGCAACGTATGACAACATAAATCGAAAGTACAAATAAGTTAAGTACTTCTTCTTCTTGCTTTACGTTTACTGACACCATTACTTTTGTTTTCGTCTTGTTTTTCCGCATTTCAGCTGTTTGTAGTTCCATATCGTTAAACTGCGCGGTAGATCTTCCTCACTCTTCCTTAGAAGATCATCTGCCAACGCACAATTGTCAATTTCAATAATGTAAAAAGAAATAAATACTAAAATTCATTCTTCCGAGAATATTCTTTAATATTTTACGTTCCCATTTTTCTAATTAGTCTTCTGATATTTTATTGAGGGCGCAGTTTATACATGCATATGTTGTACATAGCCATTGGTCTTATAATCCTTTGATATATTCGTAGGTTCGTCTCTCTCGATAGGTATTTAGATTTCATCAACGGTCTCAAGCTTCCATACTGTCCTTTCTCTATTTTTGCTTGAATCTTCTGATCTTCGTGTCCATTCTTCCACAGTAAAACCTCCAAATACGTGATCACTTCAACATTCTCAAATTCATCAATTTCATCGCTCCCAGTAGTTACCATCACCTTTCTTTCTTGTTCTTCTCGATTCAACCCAAATACATAGATTTTGTGCTCTTAACGATTACCAGTCTTTACATTTTTGCTCCACCTTCTAATTCTGATTACATTCCTGTTTTTCTTTCGCAATTTCTAAGTTGAATTGTTCATTGTTTTATCCAATGAAATTCTAATCCTTATCGCTTTATTTTACTTTTTTCGTTTTGACCATGGCACCATGGGACCATTTATATTTCGTTCGACTTATATGCTCGTCATCGCTTGAATTTGATTACGCATCTCGTGAGGGACTTTTTAAAAATAAATTCCGAAGTTAACTAACTAAACAGTGATTTATATCGGAATTGGGAAAAAGCTTTTGCGACCGGCTGTATCTTAGTATTTTGTTCGTAATACGTCGATAAATCCCCGAATTTCAAGTACGGATTTTAAACGGCATGTTTGAGAAGATCGTCCTATGTTAAACTAACAAATAAAGTCTAACTTTATTTTCCACTATATTCAATTTACGTTTTTAAAATACTTCAAGTTTTACATAAGTTTTGCACAGCAGGGCCAACAATAAGTAAATGCGGTTGGCAGGCCTGATTTATCTGATTTATTCGTTATGTTAATTGATGTTTAATTTGCAAGGTAAATGCTTTTATTTTTAAATATTAGAGACGATACTGTACATACGGATATGTGATTAGTTTACTGTTTATTTTGATACTTTTTCACAGGCAAAACAAATCGACCACTTGAAGTTGGCCAACAACAATCAATCTCGATCACTCCGTATTTGCCTAATTTAATTCATGAGTGTGACATTTTCCGAATTATGTATCTAATTTCAGATCAAATTTGACAATTTAAGATTAATGTCTTGAGGTTATTGGGATTGAAGTTTTTTAATAATTTTGTGAAATATTCTCGAAAAAATAGAAGCATTTTGTCATTTAATGAGTGATGGTGGCACTTAACACGATATTAGGCAACTTAATTTAAAGAAGAGGCAATCATTTAACCTTCCTATACTCGCGTCAAAGTGGAAGACGTATACTATACTATATAAGTCGGTCTCACAGACCGTATGCGTGAGTATAGGAAGGTTAAGAAATATGCACCTATTCATCTGTGATCTACAGTGAATTGTGTGCCACAGGTTATGCACACGCTCCGCACGTGAGGTATTTATTTTTTACCCTACCATTAAGGGATTGTAGACTACCCCTTTAAGGCAGCTGCTAAAAAATTCAACCCTTCCTGTTGTGTGATCAGTTTTTTTTTATTGGTAGGGTTAACACTTTTCTATCACAATTATATTTCAGCAAAACCAATTGAGGGAGTTGGAGTGGCTACTGATATACATCTTACATTCTGTTAATTATATCCCTTTTATGATACAGAAATGTCTCCTTACTTGCAAGGTTAATTTCTTATATTTAAATACAATTCCCCACTGTAAGAAAAGCATCGCACGCTTATTTATCTTGTTTCTTATTCAAAGAGGGAGTTGTTACCCCTATTGATTTCTCACCAGCACCGTAATGCAAACTACATAAGGTTGAGATTTGAGAGCCGAACATAAAAAGGGTTTTCACCCCTTCTATTTAAAAAAGGGTTGCTTTTTAATGGTGCATCGAGCAAGGGGACTGTATGTGCCTAGAAGGTCTTCGCTGCGTAGAGAGAAAATCCATACATATTGCTCGGTCCCCACCATCTCAGGCTCACAGATATCCATTCGCAGTCAGTTTTCCTTCGGCAATCCTTGAGTGCACTTTACATATGCTCCACCCCTTTTTTAAACTTACAACAGTAGGCACCCCTTTTCCTTCGGTGTGTGGTATTTAAATTCAGTCCTCTGTGAGCTCCTCTTGTGTGTAGTTTGTGTGATTTGGGAAGAGTATGTTGATTAAATTTCTGGTGAGTGAAAAATCTTTGTGTTTTTTTGAATGCTAATTTTAAAAGAGATTTTTTTTTAATCAAAACAGTTCTGATGTGAAGTTCTGGTATTTTTAATATTTCTGGGAATAGATTCATTATGTATTTGATTGTAACAACATTTCTTGGATTTATTATGTTATTGACTTGCAAGGAAGAGAATTTGCAATTTGAGGAGTATAGCTCTTTTATGCAGTTAGTGCAGTTTGTAGTTGGAGATGTATAGCTGCTAAGCAATGGGTGTAATTTGCAAAGAAAATGATACATTCTTCTTTGATTGATTTCCAAAAGTTTGCACTGCTGTTATATAAATTTTTGCTTTCCAAATTTATTTTCATTTGGTTCTTTGGAAAGATGTAAACACATTCATTGACCATTAGAAGATATGCCCAAAATATGTTTTATATGTACCCCAAACATGCACCTCCAAAAGCTCTTAATTTAGGCTCTTTTCGATTAACTTTTTTTTTTTCTAATGGAAGTTTCATTGTGTACAGTGTTGCTAACTAGATTTGAATTGATTTTATTATGTGCTGTTTGAAGCATCGTTGTCTTTACCATTTCCTTTCTCCTTCTGGAACATTGGCTTTTGAAAATGAAATGATCGCATTGTAAAACGTACATTTTCAACTTTCATGATTTCCCTTCATATTGAAATTGCACGGCCATGGGGAATTTCGCTCAAACATCGATGGACAAAATTGTTGAAGTGTAGTAGGATATTTTTCTCGTATTCTTATTAATGACAATCTCTACTCTAAAATTTATTGTTTACCTTGCTATTATCCGTATAACTTTTTAGGTAAAATTTCATGTTCTTTCAGATGATACATTTTTTTATCACAATTTAACATGTTACTGTCATCAGAAATATGGTATTATCTATACTATGTTGAAATATTGGGAATAATTACTACATTTTAATCCACCATTTTGGAATAGAAATGCTATTAACATGAATATAAAAAGAAAACAACTTCATGTTAAACTGCAACAATTCTGTGCATCAATGGTTGAGCCATATTTCCCTATTTTGGACAAATTCAATGTGAAAAGAAAATAATTAAAGTTGAAAATGAACAATTATTCTCAATTTTTAATTTCAAATCCGCCGTATTTAATGTTCTGGCAGAAACATCTCAATTTTGAGCATTGATTTCGGAAGAGCACACCCAAAAACATTGCTTTTATTCCTTTATTTCCTTATTGTAAACATGGAAATGAAAGTTTTAAAACGACTGGAGAAAATGATCAAAATATGAGACGAGTATCATCTACCCCTTATTACCCTTCCTTTAAAGGTTAGCATTAGGACAGGATAGGATCATCTGATACGAAATTCCTTTTTTTTAAGTAACATTGTTAAATCTTGCAGTCATTTTTTCGATTGTTTTGAGTTTAACTGTTTGGCCTGGTTGTCAGCGAAACATGTGTTCCGGATTAACTAATTATCTGGTGCGGCTCTATTGATATAAATTTTGTGTCAGCTATACTATACTACAATCTTTTAATTTTTAAGTTTCCTAAGACATAAGCTGAACGTGCTACTGAGACGAAGTGTATATACTTTTACAACATTCAAGGAATTTTTCGCATTGTTCAAATTATCTTTGAATGAAGTGAAAATGGTTCTTGAACTTTATGTACCGTCCGAGTTAGATTTCTATCTCATGCATAGACAAATCGAAAATTCTTTTTTTTTTAATATTTTATAAGCGGCAGTTTCAAATGTTCTTTTATTCAACTTGCGAGATGTATTGGAACATCTTATGGAATGCAATTACCAGCAGCATATTGCACTTTGGACGCCACGAATGAGATGGCGCTAGTCGCCCGTTCTTTGCGAAGATTCTGTGGTAGTTAAAGAAAAATAAATTAAAGGTCTTTATTTTGTTAAAGAAAGGCACCTTCCGTACCGTTTCGTATATACATAATTGTTTATTTTTTCTTAATAATCTTTGGTTTTTTAATTTGGTTTGTTTGTTTTCTTTAATTCATCATCAACTAGGTGACCCGGCAAACTTCGTTTTGCCCAAAATAGATTTTTGATTGAATTAATTTTGAGCATTCGCGATTCCACCCGAAATTTGTTATTTCGACCGAAAATTAGCGATCGTTAATAGATGACACAATAATATAGTTTCAATTATATATTGAATGAAACATTTATTTATTTCAATTGAATTCAATCATAAATATATATATATATATATATATATATATATATATATATAAATGGATCGCGGTTTGTTCGGATGCTTAAAACTGTAAATGATTATCACTTTGTATAAATCGCACATAAACTGTTCACTAATCAATAATTTACCTTTAAAATAGCCAAAATAAAGAAAGCAAATGAACGCAAAAGATGCAATTGAAATTTGGAAAACAACTGGGAAAACAAAACAAGTCGATAAATAATATCGCTCAAAAATATATTTCGTAAATGTAAACTATTTCACTCGAAAAATCAATAAAAAAATTATAAAAATATCGGAAAGTCATTTAACTGTGACCGCACAGCTCAAATTATCAAATCGAAGCTAAGAAAGAACATATGCTGAGCTATCAAATGGAATGACCACCTACAGCGCCACCTGTTGATAATTTTTCGACTTTTCTTTTTTCCTAAACCTTCGCGTAGCAATTACGAACAAACCCGCAAAGGGAAGCATCCAATTTGGTCCAGTAGTTTTCAAGTTTTAAGCATCCGAACGAGCCACGATCCATTTATATATAATTTGCTTTTCTTTTTTCGACAACTAACTGACACTTTTGCACCTCATACAACAACTATGAAAAAGAAAAATTTCTGAACGCACCTAAAAAAGGACAAAAGATAAAAAAGACGAAAGACAGAAGACATCAAATGTTTCACAGCTAGGAACATTTTCTCTTGGAAAATAAAATTGCCGTTTTTAGTATTTTCCGTTACTTATTATTTATGTTTCTCGCCGTTTAAACCTTCCCTGAACTTCCACAAATATTTCAAGGTCAAAATTAGCCAAATCGGTCCAGCAATTCTCAAGTTTTAGCGAGATAAACGAACAGCAGTTGATTTATATATATGTATATAGAACCTCATCCGTTATTTCGTGCATAGAAATGGTGCTATAGAAATTCTTTTGTTCTCACAGTTATGCTTACAAATAAGAATAAGGAGACCGTGGTTAAAATAATATATAAATCAAGTAAAACTACCTTGGAAATAATTCCAAATTCGTATGTCATTGATGGCAGTTTACATCAACTCAAACTGCAGTTATATAAGTGTCGACTTACGGCGGTTTGATTTTATTTTGAAATCGTGGATTTTTATATTATTTATATATTACATCACGTTACAGACGTACCTTTTCCGAAATTCGTTTTCTTTTCAATTCCACCGTTGTTTCCGTAGAAATCGCTTTTTCAACGATTTATCATAACATTCAAAGTATTTTTCTTGCTGCGCGTCCGACGTCGTTTTTTTCCGCCTTGGTAGTGCTTTTCGGTCCTCGGGGACACGGTCCGGCGTGTAGGAGAACGAGGGTGGATCGGGGATAAAAGTGCTACATGCAAAGGCAAACATTTGGGGAGCTGTAAAAGTAACTTATGGCATTATGATAATTGTGAAAATATTTACGTTCCGTTTTACGCAGAAACTGTGGTAATAGCTTAGAAAAGCTGGACGAAAAACATACGATACCAGCGAACATAGTTAAGATGTACAACATACAAAGGAACGTTGATTTTAGTGTGGAACGTTGCGAGCTGTTGCTTAAGAAACGGGAGAATTCGATGTGTACCTTCGAGTTGCATACACGTAAAATAGTTCTTTTTCTTGTTAAATGGCAAAAATGTTGTTAACTTCGTCGTGGTACAATTCTATTTTTGGAATCATCTTAGCTGTTGATCCTTGGCAATGATTTTGCTTTTTATAAGAAGTTATCTGCATCCGTTTGTTATCTTTACGGGATTTGGGCCTTCGTTAAGACCTTCGTTAACCTAAGATTAGTTAAGAAAGAAAGCAAGAATTGTCGACATTTTGACGAAATCCTAGACCATTCTAAACGATTCCGATTTAGAGATAACTTTGTCCTGAAGATAACTGTGTCGTACGTGTTTCTCCGTTGGAGAAATCCACAGCTTTAGAGGAATTGGGTTGAGAATTATCGGCTTAGAAACGCAAACAGTTCTTTTAATTAATTTCGGTTAAAATCTTTATAGCTGTCGAAATGGTTGATTATCCAAATTTTGGTGTGTTACGAATGTCAGCAACTGCTCGAATAATTCCGCTATCACGGATTTAATCACTGGATGCCTTTTCGATAATTCGGACTACGTATTCGTTGCTGTTCTTACCTGTTAATCCATAGTCCATATTCTCATACCTCAAAATATCTGGATGAATGCACGAAATGACGCAAATCGTGACCGAGAATGGATAATTTTAAGGAGAATGCGTTTATATAAGGTAATGGGATAATTTGTCAAATCGAGAAATGCTGCGACATCCTCAAAGGTCGATAATTGTTCTTGCAGAACAACATTAGATGGGTTTATATTCCTCATCATTATCGTTTTGTCCAAATTAACTGTCAGATGCTTGTCCTGGAAGTAGTGTTGAAATTGTAGCAAATTTTGGTTTCCTGTAGTTTTCCATTAGTTCCTCCTGCGTGCGAATTACCACTGAGGTATTGTTCATAAGCAGCAGAGTAGGAGAATTGAGTTCGGCAGGTCATGCACATATAACATAAACAGTAGGGACTCCCAAAATTTGGTGCTGACGGACACCTAAGTGCATTCATTCTGTATTTGATCATATTTTACTACACCCTCCTTTGCAGATCATGCTCTTTCCTCCATTTCTGCTTTCCTTTTTCCTTTTTTCCTTCTTTCCTCCTTTCCTCTTTTCTTCCTTTCCTCCTTTCCTCCTTTCCTCCTTTCCTCCTTTCCTCCTTTCCTCCTTTCCTCCTTTCCTCCTTTCCTCCTTTCCTCCTTTCCTCCTTTCCTCCTTTCCTCCTTTCCTCCTTTCCTCCTTTCCTCCTTTCCTCCTTTCCTCCTTTCCTCCTTTCCTCCTTTCCTCCTTTCCTCCTTTCCTCCTTTCCTCCTTTCCTCCTTTCCTCCTTTCCTCCTTTCCTCCTTTCCTCCTGTGTTATTATTTTATGATTAGCAGTATAAATTTCTTGAACTTATTCTTTGCTGTTCGTTAATTATAATTTCAGCCATATCAATGTTAGTCCTTTGAGCCGTATAATTGTTATAATAATAAATTTGTAACGACACTAGGATTCTTGTCAGGTCCACTAAATTATATACAGATTATTTCAAGACGTTGGAGTTTTAGTTGTAGCGTGATTTTTCATGTACCCTTTCTGGTTTTTGTCATTTCAAAAGTCGCCATCTTCTCTATAATTTCTGATAAATTCCATAACAAAGCTTCAGGATGATAGTTGTGAGAGATTTGACAAGTTTTGAAAGTTGTAAGTATTCAGAAAGACTGCAAGACATAAATGTAGAAAAATTACATAACTCTCCAATGAATGACCCTCACTGAGATTCATTTGTTAGGCGACTTTCACGGAAAATCGTGTAACGACTGCCTGACAAATGAACCGCAGTGTACGTCATTCACTGGAGAGTTATGTAGATTTTTCTATTTTTCTATTTGTAATTGTAACTTTCTCAAGTATCTTGAAACTTTTCTTCTAATCTGTAAAATATCTTCTGTGAAATATTCAGGAAATTGTGAAAAATTATGCAGATGTGAGGAATTCTAAAAATCTTGAAGATCTAGACATTGTGAAAGTGCAAAGATAGTAAAAATTCGGGAAATTACAAAAATTTTAAGTTCAAATTTCTGGGAATTAGAACAAATCTGAAAATCCTAGAACTTCTGGAAATTATAAAGATTTAACAATACTACGACAATTGTAATAAGAAACACAATTAACTTCTGGACTTGTCCAAGACATTGTTAAATTGTAAGTATTCGAAAAGCTCTTCGAGGACACAAAAGTTAAAAGATCCGAAACATTCCGTTGAAGCCTTCTATCAAGTATTGCGGAAATGCTTGAAAAGTTGTTCAAATATGAAGAACTCGTAGGAACGATGTGAGACCTAGAAATGAGAAAACTTACAAGAACTTTTAGAGTTCTAAAGAAATTTTGAAAATTTCTTCTATTCTGCAAATTGTATATACTTTGACAATTATAAGAAATTTAAGTGTTTTGAGATTATAAACCATCCAAATTGCAGTTTTTAAATCCCGATTGTTACTAAGAAATTTTGAAGATTATGTTTTCAGTAAGCTTCTGGATGTTTGGAAAATTTTGTAACTCTAGAAGTTTTGAGCATGCTGAAATTTTAAAGATTCCAAAAATTCTGTAAGTTATCTTCTATCAAATATTCAAAGAAATAGTGAAAACAATTTAAGGAAATCTAAAGGTTCTGAAGGTTTTTGAGATGATAAATCTTATAAGTTCCAAAAATCGCAGTTTTTAAATCCCGATTTCAGTCTATTGTCTATTTGGAAGATTTAAAGAAGTCTGTAATTCTGGAAGAGGATGTTGAAATGAAGAAATTAAGAACGATGATTCATCGGTAAAAGTAATATTGTCCCACTTTCGGTTGGGATTTTCTCGTGCTTTGCTACTGAGTACAGTCGATAAATGAATAAACGATAACAAGAGGAAGAGAGTGGAACAACCATATCTTGAGAATGGATGAAGATACGTAGAATTATCAGAGACAAATTACCTGTGGGGAAAAGAGCACGAGTCAGATCCGCCAGTGGATGGCGGGAATCTATGTAAATTTGGACCAAACAAGCAGATGCCTACAAGAACGTAAGAAGAAGAAGAAGAATTGCCAAAGACAAATTACTGGTGGGAAAGAGATCACGAGGCAAACCCGCCAACAGATGGCGGGAATCCATGTAAATTTGGACCAAACAGAAAAATGTCGACAAGAAAAGTAAAAAGAAGAGAAAGAGGAAGAAACCACTGACTAATGTTTTCGCGGCATCGACAATGTATAATCATTATACTAATATATGATGTTGCGATTAGCTAGTCGTTGTTGAGCCTTCTTGAGCGTTAAGCCGCGATTCCGTTTAAACAAATTCATAAAAACTTAATCTTCCCAACTGAGCGTTGTACGCTTCGTACAAGGGCTTGATGGATCATCCACAATATTTTGTGTTTGATATCTTGCAACCTACTTCATAAGAAATGCCTCTAATCTATGGATATATTTTGCCGTTGAGCTTTGAAGGACATAAGCACGCCTTTCGTGCATATGCGCTTAATGTATACAGTGCTCATTTGGCAAACGTTCTGCTTACTCAGAGTTTAGAACAGATACTAATTTCAGAATTATAATGCGTACTACGGCAACGATTATGGATTACGGAATATACCTGCTTTTCCCGAAAGAAACAATTATACAGATCGTATGATCCTGTTCTTTTTTAATTTCTAACCGGTGCTTTATGTGGAAATTGAAAAAGACGAATGTTTGAAAGCGATCAAAGCTCTGTAGGAAGCAGCATTTATCGAGGTTGTCCTGAAGATCAAAGTAGTCCGACTCCTAAGATGTTGGTTGCTTATTTAATGTTATGAATGATTAATAATTCAAACATCACGACTACAAGATCAACTGTATTTTACACAATAAAAAAATATATATATATGGGGTAAATGACAACAATCTTCCCTTGAATTCGATATAGTAGGTAAAAGTTATCACGTCAAAATAGTTTTAGCGAATTTCCTGTTGCGTGTATAGAATTTCCTTACGAGAAATGTTTGTCCATTACTAGTCGGTGTCAGATTCCACTTTAAATAGCGGCGGGCTTTTAAATGTTAACGTAAAAATTACGTAAACACCACAACAGTTCCATTTCGTGGATGAAATGGAAAATATTTCGGATTTAGTACGTGCACACGTACTACATCCTTTCGAACAATACAAAATTGAAATTGTTAGCGTACAATTTTATTAGAAAATCCAGTTACATACTCGTACATACGTACACGGAAAATCCCCGCGAGTTATTGTGGAAATCATTACGAGAATCATCGAATATGTATTCCTTTTCCTCCTTCTGCGATAGCTTAACCTGTGACCTCCCGTCATCTACTTTAACGCCGGAATGACTCGAGGGCCGGAAAATTGCAACATAAAACGATCCCTAACCCGTGGGCGCTCCATATATGTATGTATGTATCTATGTACTACAATATTCTCCGTAGCCGGTACATACATATATACTCGCCGTCCTAACAATGTATTCATTCCTCCTGATAGATTGATATCCCATGCATTTCCTTCTTTCTTACGGTCAATATTTCGGTATCGGGATGCTGAAACGGTCGTGGTCCAAAGGCAGGAGACACGTAAGAGAAACGAAAGATTGCGGGAGTTAGGTCTTTTCGATATATCGATAGGGATGTAGGGTGATTTCGTTCGCGACAAAAACGTATTATTTGGGACGGTATATATGAATATTTAGGATGCCAGATTCGAAGCTCATTTGTATACAAAAAAGTTGGAAGTTTTTGTTTGTTTATAAAATTAATCTGTATCGCGCTATATAAATGATATACGACATTCAAAATAGAAAAAATGAAAATAATTTGGAATTAAAGAAATGAAATTCTAAGAATTTTGAAGATTCTGTCAATTCTAAGGCATTGAAGATTGGTAACGATTCCAGCAAATTTAAAAATATTTTGAATTTACAGTTCCAACGAAATTTTGAAAATTCGGAAACTTTTAAAGATCAGCGAATTCTAAACCGCTAAAGATTTAAAAATTCTGTTTATCTTCATTGTAGAAAACTAAAAAGTTATGCAAAAATGAAGAATTATTTGGATGGTCTAAAAGTCTAAAAGATCCAAAAGATTCGGGAACATTAACGCAATTTCTGAATATATAAAGAAATATAGAAATTTATTGCAAAAATATATATAAAAAATAGCTTCTAGAAATTCCTTGTATGAATCGGTACATAAAGACGATTATGATTTTATTAAGCGCCAAGTTGATGAAAATTATTAATATTGAAAGGTGCAAATGTGAATCGTGGGAGAGATCAGGGACATTCATTTTGGTGATATTCTTGTTTGAAGAGGTGGGATGAGAGTGCAGATCCTGTTACATAATTTTGCCGATATTAATATCGTCGAAGTTAGAGCCGCTACAGCTTTTCACAGAGCAGCTTCTAAACGAAATCTGACTATTGCAAAAACACTTCACAAGTATAAAGGCAAGCTGAATATTGATCATAGAAATATGTATATGTACGGAAACACCGCGTTATATTTAGTTGGCATAGAAAATTCTTAAGAACAGGCTAAGTTTGGGAATTTATAAATTGCTATGGATTTATGTTCATGTGCATTACTCAAAATTATAACAATTTTAACAGATAACCAGTTACTAACTAACTTTAAAAGGCTTTGTATACAATGATTTATTTTTGTAATACGTACACACTAATATAATGTTGATAGCCCGTAGAAATTACAGGAATTTAAAGTTCTAAACCTTCATAATTCATTCATTAAAAAATTTGAAAATCCTGGAGGTTCTGGAAATCATTAAATTTGAATAAGATTACAAGCCCCAAAACTACAAAAAGGAAAACAAAAATGTTGACGGTTTTTAAAAAATTGGAAAATTGCAAGTATTCAGAAAGTTTTTTGCACACAATTAAGTCTAAAGATTCATTTTTCTTTGTGTTATCTTCTATGGAATATTCGAAAAATTCGGAAAAAGTATGCAAATGTATTGGATTCGAAGGACTTATTTAAATTTATAAATTCTAATAGAGTCTAATAGTTCGAAATGTTCGTGAAATTACAAGAATTTGAAGTTCTAAAGCTTTAGAAATGATTAAGAACCTGAAAATCCTGGACCTTGTAGAAATTATAGAACTTTAATAATACTAAACATTTTAAACATTAAAAAATCAAAAAGGCATTAACTTCTGCCGGCTTTTAAAATATTTTGATAATTGTAAGTATTCAGGAGGTTTTCTTACGGACACGAAAGTCTAATGATTTAAAAAATTGTAATCTTCTAAGGAATGCGCGGTTTTGAAAAGATGCAAATGTGAAGAATTCCAACGATTCTTGGCGATTTAAAAGTTCTGAAAGTTTAACGATTCTACAAATTCGGGAAATTACCAGAACGTTAACTTCTAAAGCTTTGAAAACTAGAAATTTGAAAATCCTTAATATTCTGACAATTATAATAAAACTTTAGCAATATTACAAGTTCGACAATTGCAAAAAGACATTAAATCCCGACGGATTTTAACATATTTAGAAAATTGTTTGTATGTATTTCGAAAGCTGTTATCCGCACACGAAAGTCAAAATCTTCTAAGGAATGCTCGGTTATAATTCCAAGGATTCTTGAAGATTTAAAAATTCTAAAAGTCGAGAGATTCTAAAAACTCAGGAAATTACAAAAGCTCTTAGTTCAAACCTCTAGGAGTCATAAAAAATCTTGAAATTCTGAAAGTTCTGGAAATTATAAAACTGTAATAAGTAAGTTCGGAAATTGTAAAAAGAAATAGGTTTAGAAAATTGTAAGCCTTCAGAACGGTTTTTGGGGTCACAAAAATTGAGAGGTCCAAAACATTCTCTTAGTTATCATCAAGTACTTATTGGGGAAATTGTGGAAAGCTGTGTTTATATTAAGAACTCGGAAGAACTCTCTAAGACTTAAATATTCGAGAAATTACAAGATTTCTTACAATGCTAAAGAAATTTTGAAAATTATTTCTATTCAGTAAACAGGTAGAGCTTTAACATTAAAAGAATTAAAATTCCTGAGGTTTTTTAAGTTTATAAACCTTACAGATTCTAAAATTGCAGTTTTAAAATTTCGATTGTTCTTAAGAAATTTTGAAAATTGCATGTCTTGAATGTTTGCAAAATTTAAAGAAGTTTATAATTTTGAAAGTTTTGTGGATGCTGAAATTCTATAGATTCCAATTAATTCTGTAAATAATCTTTTATCAAATATTCAAGAAAATAGTGAAAAATTCCAAGAATTATAAGCATGTTACAGAAACTCTGGAAATGCCTAATATTTGGAAAGTTGTAAAAGCTCTATAAATTTAAAAAAATCTGGAATATCTGGAAATTGTATATATATATATCTCAAATGTTAAAAAATCGTGGATGGAAATTTAGAAAGTTGTTCGTATTCAGATGGTTTAAGGAAGTTTGGAAGATTTAAATAAACTTTTGAAATTCTGAAAATTTTGAGGATGCTGGAATTTTAAAGACCACATAAATTAGAGAAAGTACAGTTTCTTCTTCTAAAAATTGTGGAAGTACTGACACTCTAAATATCCTGAATTTCCAAATATTTTTATTTATTCTATTAGTAAATGCAGATAGGTAATTGGCGTCCAAACGCTTTCAATTTAATCCCACTAGTGTTGGCGCATCTAGCTCCAGTGCCGTGCGGTTGATTTGACCGCTTAGTGGTAGTGTTGAGAGCGCCACTGCCAATGATACAAGTTCAGTAGTTAGAGGCAGAAAACCGACATCGCTACTAGAACTATTAACACATTTTGGGGAAATGTTGAAATGAAACTTACAAAACTCAAAGTTTTGAGTCTGCAGATCGAAAAGGCTTACGTACTTGAAGGTACATATCGACTTTACTGTACTTTCTCAATACATTCCGCGCGCTTAGTGTACGACGTACTCGTACTGGATATTTTGTGTATCTCGCCTGTCGCATTTCGGTCAAAATTCAATATAGAGAAGGAGACGTCTGCGGCCTGCGAAGACGTTTTAATGCGTGACGACGCGACAACGCCGCGACGGGATCCCCGGCGGTTCCGAAGACAGTCCGCAACGTATCAACCGACGGGAGACGTGACGCACACTTCCCGATATCTCTCCGCTTCGTTTTATGTGACATGATTATTATACTGGGAGCCGGAACGCAGGTGGCCGCGACCGCCAGGATATATGGGAATCCGGGAGATATATTATGAGGATGGAGGAGGAGAAGAAGTACGAAGAAGAGCGGAAGGCGGCCGGTGGCTTAAAGTAATGGCGGCCGTTTTCGCGATATCTCCATTTTCGTGGATGTTATAAGAAGGTGGCGGCGTTAACTTAAAGGGGTCGTATTTGCGACGTTGCCATGCAGTTCGGACGTGAGAAGTAATTAAAAATGACAAACTGGAGTGTGTACCCGTTTAGGATTAAAGAAAAAGAGAAAAATGCTTTTTTTTTCTTCCGTGGTTATTGAAGATAAAGTTTCAACGTAGTGTGCCCAAATTCTTGGTCTAAACGCGGCAATGTTCGGGCGAGCTTGAAGATGAGCTTTGTTCCAAAAAGCAAACGATGAATTTGTGGTTTGCCTATATCGTGTGTCCCAGATTGAGTGAGATTGCATGGATAAGTTTCTTGTTGTTAACCTTCCTATACTCACGTCAAAATATGAAACACGTATACTATACTATATAAGTCGGTCTCACAGACCGTATGCGCGAGTATAGGAAGGTTAAAGGTCAAGGATTGCTATATCCCTGTGTTGTAATGTTAGCCAATGGGATAAGTGGTGGGGGACTTAATGGGAGGTCAGCTGGAGATTTTCGATCTAAGCAATATATTGCTTATAAATGTTCTCGAGCGTATCCAGTTTTAGTTTTCTCGTTTTTATCTGTGTCATTACATTTGTTTTGTTTACATTACATTAATCATTGAAATAGTCTGGAGTTGCCATTGTCATCTAAATGAAGATTACAATATGCCTGGCACAAGGTATGCTGTTTATGGATGTCACAAAAACCGTCTTACAACAAGAAATGAAGAAAACATAAGATTTCATAGGTTTCCCAAAGGAGAGGACCTAGTTGCAAGAACTGTTAGAGCAGAATGGACCAACCGTTGCAGAAGGTCTGATAAACTAAATCCTGATACTAGCAGAATATGCTGAATTCATTTCACAAGTGATGATTACGGAAGAGATATGCGGAATGAGTTATTAGGTATATTACACATTACTTTGTTAAATTTATTAACTCAGTCCTGTATTTCAGGTTTCCTACTCAGGAAAGTTCTAAAGCAATCTGGTGTTCCTGCATTAGACCTGATAAATAATAAATTTGAATCAACCACACCTCGAGGAAAGAGATTTTCTGAAAGAAAACAGAAACAAGTGATCAATGACCTTTCATATCATACGACAAAGAACATTGACAAGCTCACTGCATTTGAGTCTGAATATTTGCAGAATATATTTCTTGAAAATGTATATCTATATCTGAAGAAAGACAAAAACAATATTAAAAAATTAAATATGCGGAGCTGTTGGAAAATTACCTTGCTTTGAAATCTTAATTAATTAATTAAATTAATTTAAAATTTAAAGCAAGCAGCAGAAAACAAAATTAAAGCGATGAATGATATGCTAAAGTACTACAAAGCAGATCGTTTTGATAGCCCTAAATTAAGAAGTTAAATCAAATTATTAAGTAAACATGTCAGATCAGTGATCAAATCTGCGGTTTTATGGTCATACGCAATCAGAATCGTAGGGCAAAACATATTATGGTATTTAATTGTGTACATTTCAAACTTCAGGCTTGTTAACATCCATTGTATTTTAATAATTTTTAATAAACCTTTAAGTTTAGTAATTTAGGAATTATATATTCCATATATATTTACCATTGCATTTGAGTTTCTCTTTGGATATATATTTATCAATAGGATTATTATTACATTTTCAATAATTATTTTATATCAATGAAATAGAATATAAATACGTAGGTTTTCAGTAGAGCATATATGGGTACATAGTGCTCAGGTCTCCAGGTGACGTCATCGACGTTTAAGGTTACGCGAACAAATTCTCAAGATGCAGCAATCCTTGTCAGTATACAATCATTGATTGAAGTTGGAGATTTGATTTAATGTGATTAAAATTGTAAAACACCCAATTTAACCAAATCTCCATCTTCAACAATAAGAAAATTACTCATGCAATCTCACTCAATCTGGGATACACTGTATAGTTGGGAAAGATGAATTATTATTATTAAATTTGCAGGTTAATTGCATACCTTTCGTAGAATAAACGTACCTGAATTTGTAGGTCTCGTGAGTTATCGAGATTCTTCTCATTCTCTCCATTTGTTTAGAAAAGAAAAATTCATGCGGGGAAATTCTTGGTCTTAAATCAGTAATACTCTGCAGACGCGCTCCAAGGTGGACCCTATCCCAAAAAACAATGTGCAGTCTTCTCTTCTTCTCTCGTCTGGAAATTGTTGGTCCAAAGTGCGCGTGCTTCCCAAACAAGCTTAAAGTTTAATACCCAGCTCGAGAAACCAGGGGCAATCTTTTCTTCTTTCTGTCTATTTATATTGGTCAACATGAAAAAAGTCTTTCATGTTGAGGGAAAAGATAAAAATCGAACTATCGTTAACACTAGACATACCGACAATTTGGCTATACCTATTTCTGCTGACACCAGTCAAAATGACTGGTCTTAGAGAAAATGGTTAGTGGAGTTTCCTGTCTTTATATATTTTTTTAGAAAATATGAATTACTTCATTGAGGTTAATTGTAATATATTGTTTTAATTATAAATTCATTCATTACTTAATTGGAACATAATATTCAAATTCCTAAACATAAATGAATTGTCCTGTGATCCTAGAGCCACAACATAAGATATTGTATATTTTCTATAACAAAAAGGGTGCAGTAAATGTATAATATAAATAGCAATTTGAAATTTTATTTCAATTCTGAATCAGAAACCTAATTGGTAGTATTGAATTTGCTACAATTTTTGCATACGTAGATTTTGCTTAGTGTACATTTTCCGCATACATATTTTTTGCATATACAATATTACAAATGGTCGTGGTCTTATTATTATTGCGATGTACTATTTGACGCCACTTACGTGTATGAAGGATGCTACTTGAACTTGGTATATCACCTATTTGTATATCAGCCTCTTATCTGATATTTAGAAGGAAGTTCTTCAACTAGATGGAACAAAAACTCTTTTCTTGATACATTTTCACCTGTCGCGTTTTTATGCAAAATCCGGGCATTTATTCCAGCTCAATCTAGAATATTGAAAAAAACTTGAAGTGGCCATCTTTGGGAACCTGATTTGACACCATATTTCCGTGCCATTTGTTCAGTTACATCGACCCCAAATTTAGTATTGTTATAAAAGGACACAGTTTCGGGTAATTTCTTGTTAGTTTTACCAATTTTGACGTGTTCGTACTTTGTACTTAGTAAAAGTACTTGCTTACTCTTGTAAATAGTAAGTGTACATCCATTTGATTCATAAAGTAAAGTTGAAAAACGAGTCATGCTATCTTTCTTTTCTTTGCAAATTGTTGGGAGTTCCCTTTTATCTCCTCGTATTGTTCCAACCAATGTAGTATCTTTTCATAGTAATTTTAACGTCAGAGGAAGAAATTTGTTTGAAAATTGTTATGGCTCTACCTTTCGTAGGTATTGGTAAATCTCGTGTCTCATCTTTGCCTAAATAAGGAAATCCATTTATTACATAATTAGTTTCAATGTCAGACGCCAGCCAAAATTTTATGCCTAATTTGTCGGGTTTGTTTGGAATATACTGTATAAACCTGCATCTCTCCTTCATTGGAAAGAGTTGCTCATCCACCGTAATATTTGCCCTTGGTTTGAAGCAATTTTGGCTATTTAATGTCAATAAATTTATTCCAAAAGCGTTGAAACTAAAGCAAATTGTCTTTTTGTAAACGTTGATCTCTTTCATTTCTTTTCTTTGTGCAAACGAATATAACGTAGAATCTCCGTAAAATCATCTTTATTCATTATTTTCGAAAAAATTGGTCCTTACTTCTTATTCCATAAATATTCAAGTCAAGTCATTTTGACTGGTATGGTATAAGTACCAATCATAATCAAAAACTTTCAGATTTTGAACAAAAGAATAAAACTAACCGCCAAATATTTAATTTCGTTTAATTATCGCTACAAATGCCACGATATCGTTCCAAAAAACAAAATTAAGATGAAGTGAGAATTTGAAAATAAAATTGTACAACCAGTTATCTTGACTGGTGTGGTAAATCTAATGTTAACGTAAACAGCTTTCTAAAAATTGCAGCTACATCACAAGCATACAGTTGCTTTGACTAATTTCAAACTAACCATCAAACGTATTTCGAGCAAAAAAGTCGTTCCTTCCTTCGGGATAGCAAAACCCAATTTCGAACGAGGAACAAGAAGGATCACCATACGATAAAAAAAAAGGAAGGAGACCGACGTGCCAGCAGCGTCTCATACAGTATTCAGCACGGATCATGGTCAACTTTAATGTGGCCATATCCGTTGATCGGAATATGTATGCGTACGTTCTCGTATGTGTGCGCCCGGGATCGGCTGAAATACGCGAAACGATCGGTTCGATATCTTAGGAATGCATATGTAGAGAGGAAGAGATACGGGGAGAGAAAATAGCCACCGATCCGGACGGCATAAGATATTGGGAAATAAGTTAGTTTTATTAGATTTCAATGTAAAGAGCTCCGATAAAATATAGGCGATTTAGTTAGGACGAATCGATGTTTAATGCCGGAGAAGTGGAGGCCCTTTTTAGAGATCCCGGACGATCCTCGAACGAGGATATTTCCTTTGAATAATGGCGGGTACCCTTAAGGTTTACATTATCGAAAGTTCTGCAATATTGGAACCGCCATTAAGACCTGTAACGACAAATGGTAGTGACTGTTTTCATACAGAAACATTTTACTCTTTTAGTGAATGACAAGAAAATACTAGTTTAGTTAGTTAGAGTTGTTATTTACTTAATAGGAAAAAATTGGAGATAAATGTGGAGGAAACCAAATGAGTCAATTCCCACTTACAATCAGACGACATCGAAAGGTACATCGCTCGCGGTATTATTGAAAACAAATGAAATTTTGGTTTGTTTCCATTCACATTCCATTTGTGCATGAAATACATTTGAAAACAAAGGAAGGTCAGAAAATGTCTTCAGGTCTTTAGTCAAATTTCACCTTTAACATCTGGCTATGGTGCATTCTTGTTGAAAAGAAATGATTTTCCTTTTTTCATTCACCAATAAAGAAATGAGAGCCAGAAGTTATCTTTAAGCTTGAAACATATTTGAAAACAACTGAACACCACAAAATCTCTTCAGGTCTTTAGTCAAATTTCACCTTTGATCTCTGACTATGATGCGTTATTATTGAAAACAAATGAAATTTTCTTGACTTTCATTCACCACTGAACTAATAGCGAGCAGGAGTTATCTTTAGGATCGAAATACATTTGAAAACAAATGAAGGTCAGACAATCTCTTCAGGTCTTCAGTAACATGTCGGCTTTAACCTCTGGCTAGTGCTGCTTGCCTGTTCTTTATTTTTGAAAACAAATGAAATTTGGTTCGTTTTCATTCGCGGCTGAACTAATGACGATTGGGAGTTATCTTTAAGCCTGAAATACATTTGGGAATAAATTAAGGTCAGAAAATCTCTTCAAGTCTTCAATCGAATTACACCTTTGATTACTGGCTATAATAATGCTCCATAGCCAGTAATCAAGGCTATGGAGCATTATTATGGAAAACAAGGGAATTGTTTTTTATTTTTATATAACGCTAAATAACATGTCATGCTGTATGAAGCGCGTCAATACGATTGAAAGAATCTAAAATTTTATTCAATAGCTCGTGCAATTTGGAATTTGGAATAGGTCCTCCATTTCCATTTATAATTCTCTCTCTATTCTTATAAATATATATGCTTTCGTAGCTATCCAGTATATATATATATATATATATATATATATATATATATAGAGTAGAATATATAAAATCGAGCGGAAAACTCTATTGGGGTGGTCGGTCCGTGAAATAAAAAGTATCATTTGTTCAACCTCTATATTTCGTCACCGTTTGGTACTCTAAACAGTATGGTCGAAATGCATTTTTACTATTATATATATGTGTATATATATATATATATATGCTGTTACCTCATTTATTGTTGTTTGATTGACCTCTTAGTAGAAAGACTATCCAAATAATAATAATAATAATAATAATAATAATAATAATAATAGACTTGATTCCAACAATTCAAACCAGAATTATACATTAAAGGATTAAATAGTGATCAAGTACATGGGCGTCGGTGGTGATTCGGTCTCAATTCCGCGATTCTGTGTTGTATTAGCCCTTTATACTTGAATACCTTGAATTTAGGTTCGCTATTGGCATTTTTACATACTCTGGTAATGTATTATACTGTTTAATATCTGACAGTAATGGACTATGTTCCGTAAGCGTCAAGTTATGTATAACAGGATTTTTACTGAGGCTGATAGTGCGATCTCTCTCAGTCACAATTCCTGAGAATACATTTAGCCTCTTTCGGTCCAGGAACTTACCCAGTACTTTTACCATTTCCGCTTTTCGTCTCTTCTTAGCAGCTCATCAAAAACATGCTCACTTAGCCCTCAGAAGAGCTCGAGTCCTGTGAACGATGATTATGATCCCTGTTGTGTTAATTTATCAGCTGCTTCAATGTCCTTAGAAATAGTTTCAACAGCTTGGAGAGAGGTACGATACGAAGAAAAAGTAGAAAAATAAAATCTATATAACTCTCACATAAATAACCGTACTGACGAGTCCTAATAAGGACGAAACCGGTTTACGGTTGCAGTCCGCGATAAACAAAGCATAAATCTCTCTATTTATAATTATTGGTATATGCAATGTAGTCTGCAGTGCAGTCCTTTCACAGCTTTCTGTGAAAGTTGCCGAATAAATAAACCTCAGTGAGGTTACTTGTGCGAGACTTATGCACATTTTATTCTTCTGCCTTTTCTTTGCTTCAATGTCTTTTATTCCTGAGTAATCTGGTATTTATTGCAGGGACACTTTTTAAAGTCACCCATACTATTAAGTGTCTTGCATCCTCCTCAGACCAGCCTTCAATTGATGGTCCGTGAGTTCAGCGTTTGAATACTTGCTTGACTATCAGTAAGAATAACCATTTTCTGGTTCCTGCAGTTTATTTTGTAATTTATATCGTCGTATATTCCTACAACCTGAACTTACGCTTAGAGTATGCTGGAGTAATTTACCATTGGTTCGCAGTAGGTGGCGCGAGGTCTATATGTTCCTGGCTCTGTTCCTTCAACTGTCTTTGACTAGTCTATGAACCACTTTATTGGTAGAGAATGAATGTTAAACATATTTACTCTCTAAAAGTAACTCATTGAAACTAGTTTCCAATTAATTTTTTTCACTTTATTGGTTATTGTTTGAGGAAGCTTTCAGTCTAGTCATCCTGTGTTTCACATGAAACATTTATATTTATTTTGAAGTTCAATGAGGTATACGTACATCTTGGAATTTCCAAATATAAATATGATCTACATCTCCAATAGCTACTATTCTAATTTCCCAACGTCATCAGTCAGAACAAAGCTCTTCGATTCTTTCCGTGATTTAGAATCGTTATTGTCGCCGTCGAGTGGAGACGAACGAGCTAGGAAACGCGGACAACAAAGAATTTAGTGAAAATACCTAGAATTTTCTTTCTTTAATTTCCGATTTTTTCGAACGCCGACAATCGGTGCGAGGCATCCAACTAATGAGTATTTTTCAATTTGTAGAATGAGCGCGCCCTCGTATGTGTAAGTGGTAGTTGTAAGTATACGCGTGTGTGTATGCGCGAAAGAAAGAGAGACGCGATACGAGGAGGAAGATCCGTTAAAGGTGGAGAGAAGGAAAGAACGATGGCAGTAGTCCGGGGCTTTGATCGGACACGTCATTGTCCGGAGTTTGAATTGTCCGTACTGTTGTTGTTCGATGGCGTTGGCGGCGGTTCCGTGTGAGTGTGCGAGGTCGAGATTAGACTAGCTGCCGCTCCGGAGAGCCAGCGACTACCCTCCTCCCCTTCCCGGCCGGCAGGGGTTGAAATCCAATCTTGATTTACTATTGCATTCCTACAATGACAGTCCGTTCTGGCTGGACCCCGGTTGTTATGTGTTTGTTTGCTACACTTTGTTTAACTAGAAATAAAATCTGGAATCGTTCTTCTGCCGTCTCTTCATATTCCATCGACTGGTGAGTATGATGATGGCCGTGCACATCACGGAAACAAGGAGTTGAGAAGATATCGCTTTCAACACTTTATCGTAATCGAACTGTCTTATTTTTAGACGCATTGGATCCTAGAGGAAAAAAGTTATGCTGATTGGCACAAGTCCTTCTACATTTAAAGAGAAAAAATCACGGATTCAAAATTGTTACTTTGGAAAATTATAAATAAATGTATTTTGTCAATATATTGTGTATTATTTTGCCACGCTCATCGAAAAGCAGATAGCCTTCGTATTATTGTTCATACTGCAATTTTATATGTCGTTAGCTTTGATAGAATTGTATTTCTCAGAATGGTGATATTGCAACTACTCACTTCTTCGCATTTCCACAGTCAGAATTTTAAATTTATAAAGCCACTGTAAGACCAGTAATGACGTGCACTTTAGAAACCAGATGTGATACAGCCAAAACACAGAGGCTACTAGAAACGGCGGAGATGAGAATATTGAGAAGAATTACGGGAAATACACTTAGAGATCGAATAAGGAGTGAAGATGTAACAAACAGGGAAGAAATTAGTGGCCTCTCAACCGGAAAAAAGGGTGGAACGATAACATAAGCCGAATGGAGGATACTAGACTGGTCAAGATAACAAGAGACAAATTACCAAACGAAAGAAGAAATATCGGCCGACTGCGTAAACGATGGAGAGACAATGTTCTATAGAGCCATCAACCCACCGATAAACAAGCAAATTGCTTATAATGACGAGATGACGAGAGATAAGAAGCAGAAGGAGAAGAATTTTAAATTCAACCCAACCCTTGGAAGAATGCATTTTTTTATCCAGGGGCTTTAATCTACGAATCTACTCTCAGATTTTCAAAATTCTAAATGGCGGATCCAATATGGCGGACTAATCTCCGTAAATATTTTGAATTAGCCTGAAAATTTGGACAGAAGAGTTTCCAAGGTAGCTGATTACAAATCCCTAGTCAGATATATAAAATTCACAATTACAAAATTTTGACGATATATACATAAGATCTGTATACGGAATTACAGCTCTTGCAAAGCCGTACTGACGAGCGGTATAACCGCGAAACGTACGTCTACGGATGGCAAGAGAAGATCAGAATTTTTGTAATTTGCAATTTTCCCACGGCGGGTAGCCGAAGAGCGCGACTGCAGTTACTGCAGAAGGCTGTGGCAACGCAAGTTGTCCACTTCTGTAGGAAAAAATAACTGTAGAAAAATGCGTAATACGTGCATTGTGAGAGAATTCATATCGAATCCCTCTCACATGTACAAACATCAATAAAATTCACAATGGCAGATTCGATATTGTGGCTACAATATTCAAAATAAAACATTACTAACTTTTATTCAAATTGATACACCCAGCTTACCAAAATCCAGAATGGGGAACCCAATACTCAACAGTTTAGATAATTTCAGATTTTTTCCAAATTACTGTGCATAGAGAAATGAGATTGCTGATTAGGTTTTCAACAGAAAATTTCCTTCTTTTTGGAAGTATTGCTCGATGCAATCTAAAATTCTTGCTAGAGAGAGTCGCTCGCAGCTCACCCACATATGCCAAGGAACACTTGGCGGTTGTTGTCTCCATTTTCTTTGTTTTTATATTTTTATTCATTTTTTAGAGCGGAGCTCTTTTAGCGAGGTTCTGCGGCGAAAGTTAACTGGGGAAAAGTGAGACGGTTGAAATCGTCACTAGACGCCTTTATCTTTTTCTTTTATTAGTTCTTTATCGCGCACACACACACGTACTCATCGCAGAAGCAACTATGAAATGACCCGTATTTGCGTTTCCCACCATTAGATGGCGCTCTTAGTATTCGGACTCGAATTTACTTCAAATTAAACTTCAACTTATTTACCATCGGTTTCGAAATAAAATACTCTTTCTTTGTACATTGTTTATTTTTATTCAATTATAGAATTTTACTTTTCATTGAAATAAGCATCAAATGCGTAATTCTTTCATTCTTTTCTTTCATTAGTTGTTTCTCTCACACACATACACACATACTCATCGCAGGAGCAATTATGAAATGCGCCGTATTTGCGTCTTCCCCCATCAGATGGCGCTATTATTATTCGGACTCGAATTTACTTCAAATTAAACTTCAACTTATTTACCATCGGTTTTGAAATAAAATACTCTTTCTGTGTCATTATACATTGTTTATTCAATTATAAAATTTTACCTTTTATTCAAATAAGCATCAAATGCGTAAAGAGCTTCGGTCTTGTCGGCTGTCCCACGACACCTCTCCTCTTTTTTAATATTATATATACAGTACAGTACAGTACAGTCTGTCCCTGGATTGGCTTCACTATAGGTTTTAATGTCTCACTCACCAAATGTGTCTTTTTTAATCGTTCCACAGCTAAATTATTTTGATTCTTGTATTTAGGAATGGTAGTTTAAGAAGTAATTCCTTTGCTGTACTTCAGGTCCACCGGGGCCATTTTCGCACTGCAAACATTACATTAATCTTAGATTTTCATAATATTCATAATCAGCTAGTCTAAAAACCGCCGTATAGTAATTTCAGTATAAATTAATTCCTTTTTCAAACTTTCGGTCCACTATATTGGACCTACAAAATTGAATTTGGAGAATTTGAAAGCAAAATCGTAATCAGCGATGCCACAAAACCGCACATCAATACAATACAATAAAAAACCAGAGATTTCTTACGAATTTTGATTTGCCATACTGGCGATCCACCATTTTTAATTTTGACATTTTGACAATTTGACCATGGATTCGTAATTAACATCTAAAACCCCTATACAGTGTGGACGTATAGGTTGAAAAAAAAATTAAAATCTGCAAGTAGTGGAAAAGCAAAAAACGCGGTCGGACACGTCCATCTTAATTTCTAAGTGCTCAAATTTTTACAAAAAAAACGTAATTTGTGACGTCATTATTGTCGCAGATATTACGCTATCTCCTTTTTTGTAAAATGGTAACTTAAATTTTTAGTAGGGCTATTTGGAGGCGAATGTTTTTTGCATACAGAACGATGATTTCGGAGATAGGTTACATGACAAGATTTTTGCGCAAAAATATATTGTGTATTACTCATTTTAGCAATTAAAGTTTAACTAAAAGGGCAAAAGTTACAAACAAATTTAAAATTATTCAAATTAAATGCTTAAACTGCGTACCATTTACGTGTTGACAACAGACCAAGGTGATGTTCAAATTCATTTATGACATCATTTAATGCTTGTGGATTTATTAAACTGATTTCCTAGGTTATTCTAATCTTCAAATCTTCAATATTATTAGGTCGGTTTAGATACACTTTGGATTTGAGATAACGTCTGAAGAAGAAATCGAGGGGAGTTAGATCGGGAAATCTCGCTAGCCTTTCAATTGCTCATCGCTTACCAATCCGTTTGTTTGAAAAAATGGTAGTAAGATAATTACGAACAGTTAGAGAACAATGTGGTGGTGCACCATCCTGCTGGAACCATAAGGCGCAATCCGGTAAAGAGAGAATTTACGCATTTGAAAATTAAGGTTGGTGTGTCCGATCGCTTTTTCTTTTTCACTATTTACAGGTTTATTGATTTTGTTCCAAACTATACCTTCACACTATATGAATTTTTATATCAATTTAAGTTCAAAAAATAGTGTTTCCTGAAAATCGTGCTTCATTTTACAATTTCTTTGTTAATATAAACAGCCGAAGAAAATTACTTGTTTTTTTAAAGATAATATAACAAAAAGAATCGAGTAATTACTGTTTAAGAAACTTAAAAAATGGTGGTACATTGAGTGCGTTGCTTCGAAGAGTTAAACAACATTCGTAATGGTCGTAGTGTTTTGTGAAACTAATATGTATAATATATTTTAACACTCGGTATAAACACAAGGAATATTCAAGCGTGCCTCCATCCTCCAACTTCCACCGGATTCTGTATATGTGAAAGAGGTAGGTACGGTTCAAATCCACGTGCTCGGAATGATATCAACGTCCTTAACTTCTAGCTATCGCCTCACGACGGCCGGTCCGGATTCTCTCTCCGCCAACGCCATTGAATAAGGAAATTCTATACAAAAGTGGAAAGTTCTCCTCTCAGCGCTTTACCCCGGTCACATCACCGCCCTTAGCCGTTCCATTATGTATGTTATCCGGCTGACGCTTCAAGTTCGTATGGATCCTGATGTGCGTTGTTTTGCCCTTCATTTTCGGACGGCGAAACTTCGTTATAACGAACGAGAAAGGTTGTGAGAAATCTATCTGAAGAAATTTAGTTTCAAAACGGATCATGTAAATGAATCGGATGTTGGCGAAAATTGTGTCGGTGGTGGTTTAATTGATACAGAGGTTCTTGTGTGATACATCTATCTGTAGTTCATCTAGCGTAAACAACGAATGAATTGTAAGAAATTGAACACTGAAAGGTTCATTACTCCAGCAACATAAAAATTTGAGACACAAATTTAGGATGATTCCGAAGATTTGTAGCCGTTTACCGAAAGTTGGAAAAGTTACTTTTACCAGTTTTATCTTTTCTGGTTGTTTTACAGCAGAGGTTCCTAACCTTTTCATTATAAGGGACCATTTGACACATTTTTTGTCTTGTTATGAATCATCAAGTATTTGGCAGTATAGTATTAATGTAGATATACAAAAGAGGATTAAAAGTTTTCTTTTAACGAAAAAGCGCAGAGATGTTGCATTGTAAGTTACACTTTTAATGTGATTTTTGTATCTGCATGTTCTTCACCTACAGCTGAATCCTTGGTTCAGTGTCGTTCAGTCGGCTTTAGCATCTAAGCGACTTCTATTTTAATTTTTAATCGTTAAAAGTGACGAGAAGCCCTGGTTATATATAAGTATGTTGTCGAAAATAAGGTAACGCAAAGCAGTTTCTTGAATTTTATAATAAGAAACTGCATTTTGGCTCTAGATCAATGCCTGCCTCGAACAAAGCTGTAATAACTGTCGTGTTGCAACCCAATTGCTTCTTGAATTTCATCGTTCACCTCGGATATTTTGACAGTGAAAGGATTGCGAATTAATTTTTCAATATCATTTTCTTCACAATCAGGGAAATAAGGAATTGATTCGTTTTTTTGTATGGATTATAATTGTCTCTTGGACTACCTCTTTTAATTCATTATACTGCCAATATTTTGTTTTAATGTTTCAGAACACGAGAAGTTGTCGTCTTTAACTTTATTTAACCAAAGGTTGAGCTTAAACACGAATGCACCAAGTCACAGAATGTAGAAGCGACAAGGTGTGTCGGTAGCTTGCTGTTCATGTGGTCAATTTGAATGACTTCGAAATAGCTCAGAAGTTAGCTAACGGTTTTTTAAAAATACGAAAAGTTCACATTTGTTCGTGTTAATTGAAAAATATTAGAGTTTTGGATATGTAAAAAAATAGTGTGCTAAAAAGTTAAATCCATGGAACACAACAGTGATTGTATATTTTAATTCTAATATGCACATACCAACTCAGGAGTTAGCCAAGTATAGACACTGTCGTCGTATTTATAACATGGTCCCCGGCCACGAGCATTCCAAATTTACCACGAGATTTTCTAACTTTGTCGCTTCTGTCTATTCTGTGACTAAGTTTATCTTGATATGCAAATATGTTTCTTGGGCCTTGTAATATAATATTTCCCGAGTATTGCAGTTGAATAATTAATTTATTTAGCTGTAAAAAAATGTACTAAATAAGCCCTATTTATTTGAAATCTGAGCTCATAGAAATGATCCAATAACTCCGTTTTTTTCCCTTATTGTGCAAGAATATTTTAACGTCTTTGAGTTCATACAGCCTCGCCAACATGTTCCCTTTCGAAAGCTAGCGAACTTTAGTGTGAAATGCAAGCTCTTGTGTTTGGAGTCCACATCATTTCTTTTGAAAAGGCGTGAATTGAGTGCAAAGCATTCCCGAAGAGAATTGGCGGTGAATAATGCAGTAAAATGTTACCTCTGATGCATTTTTTATTATATTCATAACATCAGAACCTTGAGCCATTGCTTCCAGTTCATGTGAAACTTGTAACTCCTCTTTAAAACTTTTGCAATCATCCAAAAGTCTTATAAAAATAAGAAGTTGAGAGCACACATTTTAAGCTTTTGTATAACTTGATCTTCGACATCATTCGCCATTTTTATTGCATGCGCGATCCACCGTAGATAAGGGAACTTTTCAATACTTCTATTGAGCATCCGGTCCCAAAACTTTTTCAGTAACTTTTAGCAAACATGGGTTTAATAGCGACTCGCCGATTGTTTGATTTAGCAGTTAATTTTGAAATTTCAAATCATGCTATGAATATTCCGCCAGAAACTGCAGAACGTGATCCACTAGGGCTGAGTTTCGTTCTTTTTCAAGTTGTTAAACTTGCCTTCAAGAAACTTACGGGGACGATCACTATAATTTGAATGAATGGTTTTCAAATGACCCTCTAAGTTTGTGGATTTTAAAGCATCATTGCAAAGAATAGTTGTGCATAAAACGCATTGACGTCAGTCCCTCCATTCACTTCTATTGTAGTCCATTTTTAGACATTCCCTCCGCAAAAAATCCTGATAATTCATTTTTCGATTGGATTATGTGAGAGGGTGTCCCCTAAGTATAAAATCAAGTTTGCGTCGTCCGAAACCGCGAGCGTTAGCCGCCATCTTGAAAAACGCCTTCTTGCAAATATCTCGGAAACGGTGAGCTTTACGTTAAAAAATGTAAGAACCTTTTTTGTAGAAGATGAAATTTCCCATCTTTTTTATTTTAAACTTTTTCCCTATTGTTAATATTTGCCGAGATATAGTCAATTAAAAGAACCAAATTTTTGTTTTTGGAAAATATCTCCATAATAATGTCGAGATATTTTCCAAAAACAAAATTTTGGTTTCTTTAATCGACTATATCTCGGCAAATATTAACAATAGGGAAAAAGAGTTTCAAATAAAAATGATGGAAAATTTTATCTTCTACAAAAAGGACCTTACAATTTCTAACATAAAACTCACCGTTTCCGAGATATTTGCAAGAAAGCGTTTCTCAAGAAGGCAGTTAACGCTCGCGGTTTCGGACGACACAAATTTGGTTTTATACTTAGGGGACATCCTCTCACATAATCCAATGGAAAAATCAATTATCAGGATTTTTTGCGGAGCGAACCCGTTTTTGGTGCTAAAATTGCTGGACTACTGAAGTAAAACCAAATTTAATGTTGTCCTCATGGTACTTAAGTAGGTTTTGGTTACTAGTTTACAATTTATTAAACTAGGATCCAATAAATTTGAGTAAATAATGTTTTTTACGAGTATGCGGGTACATACATATGAACGGATAATTTATTGCAAACTTCTCGGACCATTTCTAGTAATTCGCGGATCACTGGTTCAGAAACACTGTTTTAGGGTAAAGTTGTGTTGCAGTATGAGATGCAGTTAGTCTAAGATCCACGACTATGACTATGACTAAACAAAGGGGGCTCACATTTTCGAAAACTTTCCAAAGTATTAAATTAGATGACCATAGAGACACCATTGCGAGCGATGAATACATTGTCTGCAATGGGGTAATCGTGGCAAATGATGAAATACCAAAAAAGAGGAGAAGAAATACGGTACAAAAAGAATGCATCCTTAAATAAGCAAGGGAAAGGTCGCATCGTTCGTTTGACTACCGTACGGATACCTCATCTCATTACATAAAGCAAACATTGTCGATATAAATAAAACGATTTCTTATGAGAAAGCTGCGGGGCCGATTGCGATTACGTTTCTGTCGGTCGGAAAGCGACGAAGTAAACGAGCGAAACCTCATCATAGCGGAACGCTGCGATAAGAAAAGGAACGGCAGAACGAATAAGACGAGAGACGAAAACGTTGCACGGTCGACGGAGAAAAGGGCGACTGCGAAAAATTGGATATTCGGTTTTCGTTTGATCTTGGTTATATTCGAATTTCGTGGAGCGGAGCGGCCAGATCGCCCCTGGTTATAAATATTGGACTCCAATAAAAGTTGTTACTTAGGATTCGCGTCAGACGACATCAAAGAGACTGCCCCGACGATCGCCGGACGGGCGTGACGCGCGCGGATTACGCAGGGGGTGCGAACAAATACACGCAGCCAGGCACACGCACCCCAATGTCTCTCTTTCTTTCAAGGTCCTCCGATTTATCGAGACGCCGATGATTACGTTGCTGCGCTCGCGTGCGTCTTGCATGGAAAGAGCTTGCGAATGAATTTGAGGCGTTTATTATGCGTACTGCATACATTATTACTGGATCAATTGGGAAAAAAGCAAACGACGATTAGCATGGGTATCGATGAGTCACCCGACGTGAAAAGTACTTGGCAAAGAGAAAGGCCCCCTTTTCAATTATGGGAGAAATGCCGATAATGACGAGGTGTACAGCGAGAGACTTCGTTTTCGTAATTTTTGCCAAGTCTCTTATTGATGCAATGTAGGTTAACTTATTAAATAATTTGTAAAAGAGGTAGGAATGCGATTATTAATTTTGGAAGACTTAGAATGTACACTAGTTTGCTAGGCACCCTCACTGAAGAATGGGAAGAAAGTTGTAGAAGCACTCTTTTATGCTTCATTTTCTTATAAAAGGGTACAATCTGTCACTCATAAATTTACAGAATGTAACTGCGTCCACCCTTCTCAATTTCCAGTACCTTATCTTCCTTCTTATTTTTAGCCTTTATCTCTCCGTTGCTGAACCTACGCTTCCTTTATTTCTTTGGAAAGTGCTTGGTCATAGATAAGAAGAGTTTGAGCCTTACGCCAAGTAAAAGACAATTACTTTTCACCGAAACTAGAAAAATACCTACCTACTACCTCTAAGGAAGGTTATAGGAGCTAAGAACCAACGGAATGAGATAGATTTAGTATAGTGTAGTCCATAATTGCCGTAATATATAACTTGCTAGATAAGATAGTTCCTCGTTTAAAATGAATGTTTTCAATTGTTCTTCTTACAAACGATGAGACCAAAAACAAAAAGCTGGGGTTAAGCTCTTAAGATTATCTCCAAGCACCAGGGCAATACTTGATTTGCTCTACATATACAAGGAAGTCCTGTAAGTTGTTACAAAAACTAGGGATTAGGATTTTTTTTTTTGGAACAAACCGTTCTATTGGTTTTCAAAATATTCGCCTTTAAGCTCTACATCATTTTGAGTGCGTACAAACCAGTTCTCAAAACGATTTTCCCCACTCACTGAAGTTACTATCTTAAAAATGTGGATTTTAACGGCTTCAACAGCCTCTTCAGGTTCGCTATCCCCGCTTTTTGACATTCGGGAAGAGAACGAAATTGTTAGGGGATCAATCAGATGAATACAGAGAGACCATGAGACCATGATTTGATCATGATTTGATATTTGCTTAACGTGTTGTGCAATGGCGGGCATTGTCATGATGCGTCGTCTTCGGTTGCTTCTACTGATTTCGATGACTTCTGGCAAACACATTGTTGTATACCATTCAGCATAAATTGTTTTTCGATAATCTAAATGAATGGTTGCGACATGTCCAACACAACCGAAGAGATAAGCGATCATTTTCTTGAAAATGCTTCGTGAACGGCCAAAAGTCATCGACGAAATCAGGAAAAAACAACCGGAAACGTCGCATCATTCTGCATCGTATCAATGCCAGATATCACAAAGCAGGGCAAACAATTAATTATTTGGAGGAGAAAAACATTGAATTTGACGTCCCATTGCCCGTATTCGTTCGATTTGTCTCTCAACGATTTCTTTCTATTCCCACATGACAAACAAAAATGTGTGGATAGCGATTTTCAGCACAGCAAGAAACCGTAAAAGATACCAACCTCAGAGTGGAAAGAATGTTTCGAGAATTGCTTTGAATGCAGGCAAAAGTGTACAAATCTTAAAGGTACATATTTTGGAAAGCAATACAACAGTATGTTCCAAAAGAAATTCTTCTTTCCTAGTTCTAATAACAATTTGAAAGGTGACCCTCGTATGTAACGAAAAAAGTAATGAATTCATGGCAAAGCAGAAATGTTTGTTTATCGTTTCCTTAAAGTACAAAATTTGGAGACGTTGATTGGGGAATGAATACTTTATTAACTTTAAACAAAGCGTTCTTTATCATATTCTTTGAAACCCTCGAATATGTTTAATTCGAGGTAATTTTTGCCACTAAAGAGGTGAGAAGACAACGAGAACCATTTCGAAGTCTATTATAAAGGGAAATAGATGAGCACTGACTAAATTCGCAAGAGTTGTTACATAGAGAAAAAGAGGAGATGAATACTTCACTGACAATGTTCTTTGAAGATTGTGTTGGGGGTCTAGCTGGTGTAAAACATGCTTATTATAAACTCTATGTTCCAGGAAAGAGTGACAGATCCAAATTTGAACTGAACGTTTGCATTCCTATTTTGGGTTCTTGTAGATAGTTTTTCTATCATTACTAGGTCAAATAAATGACAATGACTGAATTAATAGTTATATCTTCAGAACTTATATGATATATCTCTACCACTAATAGGTCAATAAAACAAGGCTGGTTTGAACGATAGTTATATTTTAAAAATTTTGAAAATATAACTATCGTTCAAACCAGCCTTGTTTCATTGACCTATTAGTGGTAGAGATATATCATATAAGATAAGTATAGAAAGGTCACGAAATATATATATATATATACATTTATCTTCAGAACGTTTGATTGACCAAGTAGTGGTAGAAAAACTATCCATAAGATTAGTATAAAAGGTCACGAAGATAAAAAGATGTATACATTTTGGGTTTTATGTGTGATTACTAAGGTTTGATAAAAGAGTCGATGACGTATTACCATTAAGTAATGTAAACCAGACCCACGCTGTCATTTCTATGAATTTTATTATTCAATGATAAGTTATCATTGAACAATAAAAAGCTCGAAGGAGTGACAGCGTCAGTTCGGCTTACACTACTTAATGATAGCACGTCATCCACCCGTTAATAAACCTTACTGATTACTTTGGAACCGCAATATTTACACCATTAGAAATGAGAAAATTAAAACAGCAATTTCTAAAATCCCCCGGAATGATTTTGGAAAGAATCGTGCCTAAACTAGGGTTTTCTCCGAAGTGGTCAGAGTTTGAGAAAAATCAACGTTTGTCATACTCACTTAGATCTTTCTTCCCCTGGAATTTATCTGATACTTCCACCTATATAGCTCTAGATTCTATTTAAGTTAGGCCAATATTTACGACAATTTAGACATATTAAACCAATAGATGCAATGCATGTTAGGAAAACTAATTTCTAGGAATACGAATTTTCAAAGTGAGACTAGGAATGTGTTAGAATGACTGAGATAAGTTGACGTGAGAACGTGTAGGATAACACTCTGCGATGAGAAATAAGCAATTAATGGAGCGGAGTTTTGCGGTAACATTTCTAGACCGAAAAGACCTAAACACCTTCTTTAGTCGCGGGATGAGTGACGACGAAAACGAGAGTGGGGGTGAAAGATAACTCGTAACTATTTTGTCTCATTCGATTCCGGCGTTTTTGACGATTTGACACAAACGGAATCACTGGGAATCACTAATTATTAATCGTCGAGTTTATGCGTACGAGAATTCCTCGAAGTCGTGAAAATAAGTGTAGAAAGTATAAATCAAGGCGTGTGTTTTTATTGCATTCATTCAAAGCCATAACGCCTCATTTTGCGTCATGAAATAATATAATTTAGGAAGCGTGTCATTCGATTAATTATTTTGATTTGGTTGTATTGATTGTCCTTTTTTTTGTTATTTGCTTATTATTCCTTTCAATATTTGATTGTATTTGTTGTCGTTTTCTTTGTTCGTTTCGTGAATACACTCGAATTCTTTTTAATTTCTTTATACCTTCCTATTTACCCCATCTTCATCGCACTGCTTATAAATTCTCGTACTTACTTTTGAATTTTCCAACCGGTACATGTGGCATATTCAAAACGGAAGTATGAGTTTCCTTGTTAGATGGGGGAGAGGGGGGACGATTTGATCTCTCAGTAGCATATCTGATCTTGAAATCTTGAAACTGTGTCTCCTGGTCAGGAGATCTGGTCCAAGGTGCATCAGGAGGAGATAAATTAGCTTTACGCTTATCTTCATAGTTTCTGTTGTACCTTTTATGGGGATTCAATGTTAGAAGCATACTATGTATTTAAATCTTTGGATTAGCAATTCGAGAAAGAAATAATGTAGGTACATCTAACTCTTATCACATCGATTCGGATATCTCCAAATACACATTTCGAGAACTAACCTGTCATTTTCGGAGGTAAAGGGAGGAAAGCGCCATTCCCCTCATTCCTCTATCTCTGATTTCTTTTCCACTGAGGATGACAACTTAGTTGTCGAAATGCGTGTTCACATGTAAGCTTCAGTTTATTCTACATAAATCACAAATATTTCTATTTTCCTTAGAGCAACCTGCATTTTTATGAAGTATCTGAAAATGCCACTAGGCGGGCCAGGAGCGGTACGGTATACACACATGTATACGGCTCGGTGGCTCCGAACAAGCACTGGGCTTTTAACGCCTGTTAGTGCTGATATATATATCTGTCTTTAACTTCAACAGTCCTGAAACTATATTACATCGGTAAATTTCCCACTACGCAATTTTTCATTAAAGTCGGTGACACGTGTTTCGCTAGCAACGAGCCAAGCATCTTCAAAACCGTCCCATTCGACAATTGACGGTTTTGAAGATGCTTATCTCGTTGCTAGCGAAACACGTGTCACCGGATTTAATGAAATGATTGTGTGAAGATGAGTTTACTGATGTGATATGGTGTCAATAATACTATACACGCAGTTCTTACAATCACTATCAATTCGATAGTCACCCAGATTTACTAATCATTATTCGAGATATGTATATAAGATATCGATCTAACTTTTCTGGAAAAGAGAATCTCAATAATCATTGCCACAATATATCTAACGATCGCTTTCTTCTACGCCAATCGCTGCTTAATCACGTCCAAACCTTTCTTCGGCCGATCGTTTCGCGGGGGAAGGCTCGAATTAGACCGAAACCGGTGTCATTAAAGTGTGAAAATGCACGACGGCATCGCCTCCGAGTTCCGACACCGCCTCGCGCACCGGAACCGGAGGAATGAGAATGCATTTCTCCGGTCGGTCGTCGTCTGTGTGTGTGTGTATGCGCGATTGTGTGCGAATTCGGTGTGGGTGTGTGCGTGCGCGCCTCGTCCGAACTTCTCGAGTGCCATCGCATCGTAACTCAGGCAATGCACGGGGCGTGGCACCCGCTAATCGATGCGATATAGCGATATCGATTGCTGCTTCGGTTTTGCCTTACTTTAGCCATTATTCTAAGGCGACACGCCACAACGGAATATCGAAGCGAACTTCGTGGAGACCGTCCACCTACCGGTAGACAGTCGAGATCTGAGCCGGATAATGAATGAAGACGTGCCGATTCGATGGCAATTCTTAGTTAGATTTGCTGTAGGGATTCGGATTCAGTGCTCGGAAACGAACTGACTACGTAAAATAATAATTCTCCTATGGACAGTCATGTATCTAAATTCGTTGGTAATAACTAGGGACCGGATTATATGTTCGAGATTTGACTAAAATATGTCCAAATGTATGTCTTAAATATGAGCAAAATATGTTGAAAATATTCCTAAAATGACTAGAATATGTAAAATATGTTTCAAAAATATTTTCAGAATGTCGAATATATTTTGAAGTAACGAGGAAAAGAAACAAACACTAAGAAAATTTAAACAGGTTTTACGAAACAGATACCTATCACTTATATTTCTATATTAAACATTACATTCCTTACTAAAAAAACAATTTACAATCAAATGTTTTTCAATATTTTCAATAGTTAAATAATGTCTCCTACTCAACACAGATTGCTAACAGCAGAACTTCAAGAACAAATTAACACAGAACAACAAATAGCTGAGTATCATAAAATAGCAATCAGCAAATTAAGAAACGAGAAGAAAAGAGCAGAATACCAACAGAAAACGAATGATTTACTAAAGAGACATGGCCAGGAAGAAATGACACTAGAAGAGACGTGGAGAATTTTCAAGGAAATTATTTATAATTCTGCACTAGAAGTATGTGCTCAAATCAGATACAGGAAAAAACAGAAAAGAACAAAATGGTGGACTAAGGAAATACAAAAGGAAGTCAAAAAGAAAAAAGATGCGTGGAGAAAATATGTTTTAACAAAGAACAATATGTTAAAATAAGCAACGAAGTTAAGAAGAGAATCGAAGAAGCGAAAAAGAAAAGCTGGGAAGATTTTGGAAATGATATTAATGAGGAATATAAAACAAATAACAGGAAATTTTGGAACCTAATAAGATCAATGAATGGAAAGAAAAAGAAAGAAATAAAACCAATTAGAAATACCGCGAATGAACTAAAAACAAGAACAGAAGATATACTTGAAATATGGAAAGAATTCTTCACGAAAAAATTCACAGATGCAGGAGATCATACAGATTTATTGCCAGAATCAGGAACACGAAATGAATATAATGAAAAACTTGAAGAGATGGATATGGAAGAGGTAGAGAAAGCCCTGAAAAGAATAAAAACAGGAAAAGCCTGCGGTGCGGATAATATAGAACCGGAAATGGTAAAATGGGTCGGACAGGTAGGAAAGGAGTGGATCCTTGACATCTTTTGTAAGGCATGGCGAACGAACACAATTCCTGCGGATTAGGAAAATAACCTCATCACTCCCATATATAAGAAAGGCGATTAAAGTCAGTGCGAAAATTATAGGGCAATATGGCTATCGAGAGTATGTTTTAAGGTCTATACCAAAATAATAGCGGAACTTACTAACACATTATTAGGAGACAAACTGGGAGAAGAACAAGCAGCCTATAGAAAAGGGAAACAAACGAACGATAATATCCACATAATTAAAAACATCATTGAACGTAAAATTGAGATAGGGGAGGAAATCTACTTCAATTTCATAGACTTGCGAGCAGCCTTCGATACAGTAGATAGAGGGAGTATAGATATCTGTCTAGAGAAACTAGAGGTTCCAAGAAAAATGCGCCAAATAATCAATAGTCTATATTGTCAGGTTAGGGGGATAGTACAAGTGAATGGAAAAAGATCAGCAGATTTTGAAATGCAAGTGGGAATAAAACAAGGAGACCGCTTAAGTCCATTAATATTTATTATAGTAATGGACAGAATCCTGCAAAACAGGAACCTGTAGCTGTGGATGCATTACTGTACGCCGATGATCTGGCACTAATAGCTGACAGTTATGTGAAAATGGAAAAATTAACAAAAATATGGACAGAAGAAATAGAAAAGATGAAGATGGAAATAAACGTAGAAGAAAGCAAACTAATGGTGATAAATAATAAAGAGCCAGCCAGTAATCTAATAATTAAAATAAACGATAAACAAGAAGAAATTGTCGACGCATACGAATATTTAGGTACTATTATATCGAAGGATGGAAAAATTGATCTAGACATAGCAAAAAGAGGACGGAAAGCCACAAACATATACTACGCTCTGAATCAAACCATCTTTGGAAAAAAAGAAATAGAACCCAAGATCAAACAGATAGTATACAATGCAGTACTAGCCCCCACAATAATGTACGCAAGTGAGTCCTGGACAATACAGCAAAAACATGAAAGCAAAATAACAGCTATGGAAATGAAATCTTTGAGAAAGATCGTGGGGAAAACAAAAATGGACAGAATAGAAAACGAACAGATAAGGAATATGATAAATCAAGAAGATATACTAAAAAGAATTGAAAAATGTCAACTGAATTGGTACGGCCACATAATTAGAATGGAACAAAAGAGTTTGACAAAGAAAATAATAGAAGCCAAACATAACGGGAGAAGAAAAAGGGAAGACCAAGGAAAAAATGGATTGACAGAGTCAACGAATTAGGACGAAAGCGAGGGAAGACCATAGCAGAAATGAGAAGAATGAGTACAGAGCGGACACGATGGAAAGAATGGATTAAATCGTCGTAAGATCCAAAAATAATCCGACGCTGAAAGGCATAAGGATTAACAAGAAGAAGAAGAAGAAGAAATAATGTCTCCTATCTGTTAGTAGCGATTTGCACGTTGAAAACTTTCGTTCGACGTCAACTGATGTGATGGGTGCATATTGTAAAACACTAACACCTTCCGGGTTTAAATCGGTTTCAACATCAAAATCCCCGCGGAGAATTTGATTTGCTTATTGCAACAAATTGAAATCGCTATTTTTTTAAATATCATTAGAGTTTTTATTTATTAATTGTCCTATTTTTCCAGGAACTTTCTGAAGTTTTTCCTTAAATTCATCAATCAAATCAAGAAACTCTTGTAACGGGAGTGATTCAGTTTCAAGAATAACAATAGTTTTACAAACAGAATTTGTTTTAATGAAGCAAAGTTCATGCTGCAATGAATTATTTTCCAAAAATTGATTTGCACTTTGAAATTGCACCAATATTTTCCTCTTCAAAACTTACAATAAGTTCTTTAATACTGACAAAATTTCCTGCATAAAAATTGGCAGTTCTCAACCATGTTCCCTATCTTGTGATTATTGGTTCCGGTGGCAAAGGTGTATTAAGTAATTTTTCTCTGTAACACTCAATCCTCGGAAGAGATTTTAAAAATATTTTCTTTACGTTACTAATTAAACTATTAACTACAGTAAATGAAATTCTAATATTTTCCGCCACTCTGTTTAAACCGTCGTACTAAACATTGGAATTACATTGGAATAGAAAACTTTAAGTTGTTGACCAGCTTTGACCATGCATGACGCAGCATCGGAAAGCATGAGCACAATTTTATTAGTTAGAACAATGCCGGAAAGGAGAAAATCATGAAAGTTTCATTAATAAATCTAACCATTGTTACTTGGTGAGTTTTTTCAATTTGTTTACACGAAATCAAATAGGATTTACCAGGAGTGTTGTTATTTAAACAACCTATTAACAAATTTGCCAAGTGGCGCCCACAAGTATCTGTGGTTTCATCTACTAGTACATATCTACTACATAAAATATATAAAACTGTTATTTACAGTTTGCTTGATTTAATTAATTACGTCTTTATATACAGTTGTAACATAATTTTTCCTTAAAATATTTTCGCCAGGTACAGTATTTCTGCAATGCTTTTGTAAAAGCAGTTTAAAATTTAGGTTTTGTAATTTATAAAGTGGAATATTAGCAGAAACCAAAGCTTTGGTTAATTCCGAATTAAATACTTCGTGTTCACTCTGATTTGTTGAAGATGATGATGAATCTGCTAGAGACCGACCTCCACTAATTTTGAATGTCTCATTTTTTCTAACTTTCGTTTATGAAGGTCAGTTTAGAGATGTTGTGTAATTTGGGATTTTTCTCACATGGAATCTATGAAAGAAGAAAATTATAATAGAAAATGTATGCACCCTTTTAGATACAAGACAAGAAAATTATTTTGAAATTATAGGAAAATATTTTTATTAATGAAAATAATTTTATTTAGCAATCCAAAGCAAGTTTTTGAGCCAATTGTATGGCAGACTAGAATTTGTAAAATAAATTTGTAGTTCGAATTAAATAAATACCAAATTGTTTTGTAAAATTATCAACTTACCATGTTACTGCACGCTTTGCAGAATACTTTTCCTTCGTTCAAAAATAATTTTGGAACGGTCTCGATCCAGGAGGCTACTAAATCGCTTTTCACTTTTACGCTTTTGGATAACACTTCACTTTATTCGGTGTTTGTTGGTGTAAATGATGAAAATCGTTAAATGATAAATGCTGAAAGGTATACAGCCACTACTTAATTATTTTTAACCAATCAGGATTCACCTTTATTCGTTTAATTTCCGATTTTTATTCTTAAAAAATAATCTTTGCTCTTCGGTATTGAACATGATATTTCGTTTAGAAGTTCAAAACCAAATAAACAATTTCTTAGAAAAATGTAGAAACAAATTTCTTGGAAAAAGTGTTAATCCTTATTTAAGTAATATTTATTTTATTATATTTAACGAAACATCGGTAATCGTACAATGCAAATTTTCCAGAGAATCGTTAAATACCCCGTCTTGTATTGACGAAGGACCAAAGCTCTTTAGGGTGTTCCTTAAACGGTCGTTGACTGTTTCCAATGTAAGCTTGATAGCTCACTTTGATATTGGCTTTAACCTTTGAGCGAATCATTGGAATCCGCTCCCTATAATTGGGTCTAATTGCTAAGAAGGAATGTCAAATGCTAAATGACTGCAATGTTTTTTACATCGAGAGATTCTCGCCTCAAAGTATTTACTTTCCGAACTGGATTGTGTTATGAAAAGTGCCGTTCGAGTTGTAAATTCTATCAAAGGGAAAGCATTACAGACTCGTATTTTTAGAAAATGTGTATTCCCTGTATGTAAATCTTCTTTATCACACAGAAGTAAGATGGCTTTCGAGTTTTTCACTTAAACGCGGAACTTTTGATGCATATATAAGATGAGAAATTAGAATATGTAAGCCCTTTTTCCAATGCTCTTTGGATTCTTAGGCTGGCTTTTCTTGTTAATACTTGCGAACACTTGAATATCCTGAACAGTGGTTTGCAATGCCGCGATGTTAATATAATGACAGCCATGGTCAAAATTAATGGATTTATGGAAAAGATTGAGTTATGGGAATATTATATCGAGAACAAGAATTTTGATTCATTTCAGTGCGTTCAAGTACAGTAAGTACAATATGACACATTCTGAGGAAGTTTTTAGATATGCAAGTTAGTTGGTGCAATTTACATTTTTGTGAACATTTTCCAGACGAAATTCGGACCAGTTATGACAATTACAGATGGATACTGAGTCCGTTTTTGGACAATTGATTTCAATATGCTAAAATTCACACGCCCAAATATTGCCACAATAGTAAAGTAACTTGATAACGAAGGTTGCTCTACCTTACAAATAAATAGTATCAAATTTCGCTGAAAACGGTTTTGGTTACATTGACACACAAATATCTATGCGAATGCCCGCAGTCATGTTAAATCAACTAATTGATTTTACAAGGCAACAGATAATTGAAAAATTACGTTCGCTTTTTGCAGAATAGGTAATAGTTGTCGCATTATATAATGCCATCAAATTTCCGGTGAAAATAAATAACCAGCATGCCAGTGAAAGTTATCATAATTTAATATTGTAACACAAGTCCATAGTTGCTTCCTTTTGTAATGCTCATGTTAACCAACTTTCTTTATAATCTTACGGTAACTGCAAAATAAACGCCAACAAAAATTTACACTAAAATCGTAAACATTTAGATAATTTAGAGGATTCTGCATTGATTCCAATCAATGAATGTTATAAAAATAATGTTCATTGATTGGCATTATCCTAAAATACGTGTCACTTTACACAGTACCGACTAGCAAGAATGCGGTTTAAATATGTAGTTTTTCAGATGTAGTAAAAAGTACTTCAAATAATATATATTTTTTTTATTATAACTAGATTTTGACAACAAACAGTTAAACCACGGATAAGTTATAGAGATAACCCATTTAATGTGATTACGTAAAATCATGAACTATATTATGGTTATATTTCCTTTTTTAGCCATTTCCATTTGAACCTGATTGCTATTTGACTAAGTTATCTGTGGTTAGACTTATGTACTTTAAAAATAGATATTCAGAGTTGAAAAAGTCAAACAGAATTAGTTGAAAAATATCATGGTCTACTAGAGTAACTAGAGAGGCTCAGCGAAAAGGGAACATCCACAATTTCTCTCATTAAATTTCCTGCGAAGTGTTGATCACTCAAGTGCATAAAATTAAGCGATTTCAATTTATCGCATCCTCTTTTATAGTTAATTGTTACGGAACCATTATCACACACAATACGCGCACCGATGTTCTTGTACGTAGGTAGTAGCAATTCCTTTATGATAATAAAGACTGACATTAATATAGAGAAATATAATTGTGAATGCAATCTGCGCTTATTATCGTTAGGATTATTAGATATTTATTGTCGGTATAAATTATGGTTACGGAGGCTTATTTCGAATAAGCAAACATCTACGCATCGTACGCGTATGTACGTATGTACATACATACGTAGTGCAAATGCATATTTACACTATCATTTCGGTCGAATTAAAATGCTATTTAAAACGAGGAAAAGTCGAGCGTTTACTGACCATGCAATACCTGACATATAAATTACTCCGATTGTATGGAAGATACGATAAGTTCGCCGTGTTGCGGATAAAATTTATTTGCGGTTTAATGAGCGGTTTGAGGAGTGAAATTATTTATAAAATGCAAGGAACAATATGTATAAAAAGTGTTAAGGCATGCAGGAAAAAGCTGGCATAAAATATTTCGTACGGTCGTGCATGCAGAAAAATTATATCCAATGCTATATATTAACGAAGTTATATATTGCAATTATTCAAGTTATCTTTCGGGTTACCTCCGCCACTTATTAATTCTTAATAATTACACAGTCCTACGAGGGTCAAACAGTAAGTGCGTTCGTGTGTGTCCGAGAGAGAGTATTAAAATGAGGAAACTACAGTACTTGGAACGTGTAATGAGTGAGGACAACTATACACTACCGCAGGTAATATACAAGGTAACAGAAGCCAAGGAAGAAGACCCACTTCGTCGATGAATAAACCGAGAAAGTGGTATGAATGTAGTTGTGTGGAGTTATTTGGAGCAGCAGTTTCGAAAGTTAAAATAGCCATGATGGTAGCCAACCTTCTTAGAGAAGACGGTACTTGAAGAAGAAAATACGCGGGTCAGTTACAGAAATAACAGGACGTGAATTTTATAGATTTTTTGACGCTAAAAATGAATTTCGCCGCGGAAATTGTGTAGCACGTCAGATTATGAAGTAACTCCGGGTTGATAAGATGTCCATTTTGTCCAAATTTGTGAATTTATTGTGGGGAAACGGATCTTTAGCTTTAAAATCCATTTTCGATTGCCTCTGTACGATTTTCTCTTTATCTGCCATATGCAAGCCCGAATGTACAATACTGGGTATGTGAGTTAGAGATTTAACAGACCATTGCCACCCATCGTGCGGATTATAAATATCAACTGCTACGAATCACAGTGTAGGCTATGATATCGGCATACATCAACTCGCATGTATTTTTGAACGACTGGTTTGCACTTTGAGGTCAGTATATCTCGAAATGCTAGGTCAAAAATTCCAACGGAATCGAATCGAGTACAGGGAAAGCCTTCGAGATAATATTGTCTAATTACTGGGCTTAACAGAAGCACATTTCTTGCAGGCCTCTGAATCGATACGATTATTGGCAATGGTTCATTACATTCCTAACACGCATGAGCAGTATTATAAATTTAGACTTTCATATTTCAGATAAATGAATGCAAACAAAACCAAAGTGATGGCAATATCGGTAGAAGAAGTGAAAATGCATATCAAGGTTGACAACAATGAAATAGAACAAGTTAAACAATATAAATGCTTGGGAGCGCTCATAGAAAACTCGGGACAACAAGAAGAAGAGATATATAATAGAATTAGAAACACAAATAAACTATTTTATTCGTTCAATAAATACATAGCAGAAAAAAGGAATTAAAACAACGTACAAAGATGAAAGTATACA